>JANHFQ010002865.1:41933-52563 GCA_032468035.1 Aparallactus werneri
CGGTAGGGTAGGTAAAGACGGTTTGCAGCCGGTTTATGGTGTTTTCCTGGGGTCTTAGGCGACCCCTGTGAAAGGGTTGTTCGACCCCCAAAGGGGTCCTGACCCCCAGGTTGAGAACTGCTGCCCTACACCATTTCTGACCGATGGCAGCCCAGTCTCTTCTTGGAAGTTTCCAGTGATGAAGCTGCCACGACTGCTGAAGGCAACTTCTGTTCCGTGGGTTGATGGTTCCCACGGTCAGGAAATGTCTAATCTCCAGGTTGAATCTCTCCTGGATTGGTTTCCATCCATTATTCCTTGTCTGGCCTTGGAAAATAGCTTGACCCCTTCCTCCTCTCTGTGGCAGCCCCTCAAATATTGGAAGACTGCTCTCCTGTTTCCCCTGGTCCTTCTCTTTCTAAGAGAATTAAGCCAGGATGGTCTCTCCCTAAGCAATGTGGGCTTGTGGCCTGCCAGTGGCCAGAAGAGCTGGTGGCAGACTCAGACAGTGAGGGGGTTGGGGAGGAACCTGGGCCAGTCCTGGAGTCCGGGGAAAGCTCTGACCAGGGCTCTGCTTCGGAGGAAGAGATGTGGTCAGGGCTGTCCGACAGTTATCAGCTGCCTTCGGAGTCGTAGATCAGTGGGGGAGAAGAACAGCTGGAGCCTGTTCCCAGTGTGCGCATGCGCAGAGCTGCCAGGAGAAGGGAACAGCTAAGGAACAAAAGTTGGGAGTAAAGCCACAGGTGGATGGTGAATGGCCACAGGGAATAAAGAGGAGCGAAAGGGGAGTGGGGTTTGCAGGAGACAATTAGTTCATTTAATTAGGGTGAAGATTTGTTCCTGACTCCTTGCCAAGTATTTTCTGGTACAGCGTTGTGCTTGGGAGCTATCGGCCTGGCAACTCTTCAAGCCTGATAAGGTCTGTAGTTGTAAAATCTCTTGAAAAACTGATTGCCGGGACTTTGCTGGATGTGAATGAGAGGAATTCACATTAGCCTAAATAAAAGAGGTTTTGTCGGGATGAGGAGTCTGCTTTGTGATTTTGTTAAACCTAGGTCAGAACAGCTCTGTGCCAAAATCCTGCTTGGGTTTTGGCATGGACCCTTTACAGCCAGCTTCCATAAAGCAGGGAGATTCCTATTGGCAGGTGGCAGCGATCTTCCCTGCCAGTTTCCTTACTGACTTTCTGGGAAAGCCGGCAGGAAAGATTGCAAATGGCAATCACATGATCATGTGTTGCTTGGCAAACAATTGTAAGTGCAAATGGGTTGCCAAGTGCCCAGACCACAATCATGTGCCCATGGTAGCATTACAACAGCTGTAACTTTGGGTATGGGGTATAAGTCCCTTTGTTCAATGCCATTGCTAATTCAAATGGTAGAATGATCATTAATGATTATATTAATTATTATAATAATTAATGATCATTCAAATGATCATTAAACGAGGACTATCTGCATATAAATTGGGGAATAGTGTAGATATTCCACATTTATCTTTTAGCTTGTATTCATTAAGCTAGCTTTATAGATGTTAAGTCACCATTTTCACTTGTTAAGTTGTAGTTGAACAATAAAAAAGCAAATTACAGCAGACTAGTAGCATCTTACGATTTGAGTGGTTCATTCGATTCCTTTTCTCTTTTTAATAGTTCTCAGTGTTGTCCCAAAGGTGCTTTTTCAAGAGGCAACTGGACTTTCTTTGGGAAAACCATGACCTGGATGACTGAGAATCTCCATAGACATTATCAATGTTGCTTTCCCACGAACTGGATAACTCTGAAGTCACCTTTTTTTGTACTTTGATATTTGAAATTCAGAAATTAATTTTTTTTAAAGATTTTTTTTTGTAAACAGAATACATCGGCAAGCTGCTCCACAAGAATTGAGTCAATATTCTGATACTCTGTTGTCCACATTTAGCTAGTTTAAATTGCATGGAAATACCATCTTAAATATGAATTAACTGTAGATAAGCTTACATTTGGTAGAAGACTTAGACGTTCTCCATTTGGTAGTGTCAGCAACTTGTTGTCATCCAGAACAGAATTCAAATTTTCAACCCGCTCGGGGTCAACATCTCCATCAAAGATAATCCATTGTTGTTTTTGTAAGTCTCCTCTCACATTATCTATAATTCTAAATAAAATGATTAGAATGAAGTACAAGTTAGGCAAAATGCTGAATCAGTTTAAACACCTTATTTGGGAATCTTTCTATTCACTTTCACCACATCTTATATATTTCACACTTACTTTCTCAAGACATGGGTAAACAACCCATCTGTCCATTCTCTGGTGTTGGGATCCAAAGTACCATAGAGATGGTCTTTGCTGATAGCTTTGGGATCAATTATATGTGCAACACCTTCCACCCCTTCTAGTCTCTCCAGAGCTTTCAGAAGTACTCTCCAAGCCATGCTCTTTCCACTTCCAGAAGGACCGACCATCATCAAGCCATGGTTGATCTGAGTAATTTGATAGAGCTGAAGAACCTATAAAAAGGAGTAGAATGTGGGAAGATCTTTAATCTAGAATGAAAACAGCTACAATAAGCTTGTTCAAATTTTTAGAGGACTATTTACAGCCAAGGCTCATAGGATTCTGTATTATGTTGTCAATAACCGTTGCAAAGCCATACCTTTTCCACCCACATGCTACCAATATCTTCTCCATCACCGTATGTGAGGTACATTTCCTGACAGACTTTCTTAAGTTCTTCTCTCAGTGCAGTCATTTCTCCTCGGTGATACTGAATGCCAGGGAACACATCTGACAAGAGACTGAAAAGCAGCGGTATATCTTCTGCAACCAGTTTTGGTACCATAGTTTCACAGACGCTCTGGATCAAAATCTACATGGGAAAACATTTATTAGACAAACTAAGAAGCAAAGTAGTTATTTAATAGTGCAGGGTTCAAAGACTGGATGTAGTAAAAATTACTATACTGAAGTTAAACTGGACAATATATTTTTCTTGTTTTTTAAAGATAACTTTACTTATTATCAAATACTATTTGTGTGGTAGTTGGTCCAGATGCATTTTTGTTTAAAGAAATTTCTGTGACTGTTACTAACAGATTAATTTAACATTTATAGTAGTCCAGAGCATTAAGAATACAAATAGTAGTGTATGAAAAAATGGAATCTGTTTCAGGTAGAAAACAATAATGGGCTCTTCTAATCATTTTGGAAATTTTCAAATATGGGCCAGTTACTTTGTATTTGAGGTGTGTAAAGCTCAAAACCAATCCTGAAACATTTCAAACACATAACAGTTGTTCTGCACTCCAATCTGGGTGTTTTGAATTCAAAATGAATTGAACCTGAAATGTTACGCACACTTGTACTAAATATCAATTGCAATCCAAATTAATTCAACATCCTTGTATGTTTTCGCATTTAAGGATCTGTCTTAAATAACTGTAGAGTGCACTAATCACTCCACTTAAAAGTATACGGCGTACCTCCTGTTCTGGTAAATTTTCAGCAATTTCTCCTTCATCAACAACTTCACCACGCTCTTGCTTCTCTCGTTTTATTCTCTGAATCCTTTCTCTTTTCACGTTGCCAGCACTGACCAGTACACTTTTCAAAGCTCTCAAGCCGAAATCATAATGGCTTTGAGAAGAGAGCTGCTCATCACACAGTCTAAGGAAATAAAGATGTCACTTTCACAACTATGTTTAAATAAAAACATTGGCTTTAGAGAGGAAGACACATTATCACATTCTAGAACATTACTTCACAATGTTTCAGCTGTTTTATTAAGTAGTTCAGATACTTTTATCTGTCCCTAGAAATTACATAGCAATGTAGGCAATTCGTTAGCAGTTTTGAGCTAGTTCTTTATGTAATACGATCTACATATAATAAAATAATAAAAATGGTAACTACAAGAATGTCAACATCTGATTTAAAATAGTTATCCAAGAATAAATCATCCTACATCCCTCTGTTAACAATGATACTTACTTAAAGAAGGGGACAATCTTGTTGGCAAGCACTTCAGCTGTCCGAAATCCTTGGGAATACAACATAACCTGAGCAATAAGTTGACGATCAGGCTTTGTCATGGCCAAACTACGGAAAAGTTTTTTCAAGTTGTCAGGAAGATTTGATCGACCAGCATAGCCAGGGTTCATTGTGATGAAGACTGCCATATCTGGGCTCACTTTCACTTGTTTGTTCAGCAATTCACAGGTAATGGGTGCAGCAGCTGAAAGCAAGCCTCTGTCAGTAAGTACACTTTTCATCTCTTCACTTTTCAACAACTGACAGAAAAGAATTCAGAGAGGCTGGGGAAGACTACTGGAATATGTATATGTATATTTTATATATTTTTAATTTTATTTTAACGATTTCTATGGCTGAATAGCTCTCACGGTGACTCTAGACAGCTTACAACAATTCATAAAATATAGTTAAAAACATACCCTTCACTCAGGCACCAGACCAAACATCCTTACAGATCAACAGCTTATCTTAGCCCAATGCATGGGGGAAGAGCCAAGTGCTCACAGCTCTTCAGAAGGCTAAAAGTATAGGGATCCCTTTGATCTCTGGTGGGAGGCTGTCCAAAGTACCATTAGAAACATTTAAGGGAGGGGACCTGGAGTGAACCAACCCTATTTAACCTACTTGGAAAGGCATATTCTCTCAGGGAGAGGAAGTTCCACAAGTAACCTGGTCCTGTGCCACATAGGTTTTAATTATGATAACCAGAACCTTCAATTGCACCCAGAAAGCAACTGGAAGCCAATGCAGCTCACATAGCATAGTGATACTCAGGTGAGACACCTAAAACTGTGTGCAACTGCATGTTGGATTGCTTGCAGTTTCTGGATGGGCTTCAAGGGCAGCCCCACATAGATTGTATTGCAGTAATGACTGTGAAAAATCTGTATGCATAGAAAGACAATGATATAGTAAATACAATGGGACCAACTAACTAATTTGATGTATTTTTGGTACACCCTTGTTTAAGTAACCCTAGTCCATGTTTTTTCTATATTTAAGAGGGGGGGAAACCATCTGTTTGTTTTCTGGCTATCTTTTATAACTTGATGATGTTTCTATAAGTCTATTTGGAAAGCAGAATAATCTGTGCTGCATAGCAGTTGTTTGGAAACTGGATTCTCGTTTTATATCCCCTTACTTCTATGCATGGTCCATGGTCCTGGCTGCTCACAGATCTGGATATATATCCCCTTAGATTTGAGGGGAAGATTATAGTGGCTTTTTTCTTTTTCCATTTTCTCAGATTTTTTTGTCTTTTTCCCCTCTAGATGGTTTTAATAGTTTTCTTTCTTTTTTCTTTCACTACATAGCACTTTTTCTTGAATAAATTACCCCTTTTCACAAACGTTTTACAAATACATATATTGCTATATTATATTACAAACCAATGGATTTTAAAAAATTAACTGTAGTGTTTCAAAAAATGTAATTATCTATATATATAAAACACAAACTACGGTTTGTGTGTGTCTTTGTATGTGCTGTATACGTTTCCACATGCCTGCACTAATCACGCCCAAACTCGCCACATACCTACCTTACCCTCCGGAGATGAGCACTGGGGGGTTATTAATGTTTTTTGGGGGGTCTGCACCCCAGAAAATACTGCCTAAGTGCAGACCTCCACTCCACACAATGGAAAAATGAATGCATGCGCCATTCTGTGCCGCGGATCACATTGCACGCATGCGCCATGCTGCCTCCTCAGATGCGCCATTCAGCACCGCCCTCGCCTGTCAGCTGTGGCTTAGCTGTGGCTGGGCGGGGGCAGGGGTGAGCAGCAGGGATTCTCCGGGCCCTGCAAGGAGCCATCTTCACCCAGAACGCTGACTCACCGACCACCCACATTTCCTGCAGCGGCTTCGGCCAGCAAGCGAAGCATAGCACGGGCCAGGGTATGGCGGAAGCGGTGTTCTGGGCAAAGGCGGATCCTTGCCGGCCCAGCAAAATCCCCGCTGTTCACCCCTGCCCCATCGGCAAGCCACTTTGCTGGAACGCTACTTCCATCATGCCCTGGCCTGTGCTCCACTCTGCTCTAGGAAAGGTGAGTGAAAGGTGAGTGGGCAGTGATGCATCGTTCTCGTCAAACGTGGCTCCTTGCAGGGCCAACAGAATTCCTTCACAAGAAAATGGCTTCCTTCCCTGGTGCTTCACCGAAGGAACACAGAGGGGGGAGATAAGGAGGGACGATGGAAGGAAGGTGAAAGGAAGGAAGATGGCAGTCCCATAAAAATTACCCGGGTAATTACTAGGTGGGTAATCAGCTAGTATTTCATAGTATAACAACAGTATTGAAATACAGAAACTATATACTTAAAAAAAACTTCTGAAGCATTGCTAAAAGTAGTTTTTCTTTTTAAAATACATACATTTGTCATAATTTGGATTTGAGTGTTCTCGCAAGGCTTCCTGAATGCACTGGACTTGCTGAGAAACAGCAGAAAGCATTCGCTCTTCAAGTCTGTTGAACTCATCAAAGCAGCCCCATGCACCTACTTGACAGAGGCCCACAAAGATGCGGCCCATTGCCTAAAAAGATAAAGAGAAAAGAAACAGGTATATATGAAATTGAAAGGTAAGATATTAGATGTAACTCATCATCTATAAAATCGGGGATTTTCTCCATGTTTTTTTAAGAGGCAAAATCGCAATATAGTCCGAGTCTTTTGTTAAATATTATAGACATATACAGGAGCTTCTCTTGCACTAAATTTTAAGCTCATAATAGATAACTGGAAGCAAGAACCTGTTTATTAATTTGGATTCCAGGATACAATTGGAATTGTAGCTATTGTACCAGTCTCCTTGCTGTATAGCATTTTTTCTCCCTGAACTTCAAAACTCTGTGGCTTGATTGGTGGTGGTGTTCTCCAGGATTATAGTCCTGAGGGACTTCAACTTGCTTTTCCAGGAATAGAATCAAGGTGGCTGTTCATAGCCACTATGACAGGTATGGATCTGACCTAAGTCATCAAAGGCCTGATCACAATAGTGCTCATGCTTTGAATTTGGTTTTCCAGCTGGAGCAGTGGTGGTGGGCTCTGGAATTAAGAGATACCGCCACCATTCTGTCATGGACTGGTTAGTTTCTGATCACCCTGGAGTGTTCCAGAGCTGCTCCTTGCCACAGGGAGGCAGAATCTGTTTCACTGATATATTCATGATGCTTGGTGGACCCAAGAGCTGGATTTCCAAGAGTGCTTAGGGCTATTCTTAAGGTTTGGTGCACAGTTCAGTTGACGCCTTGTTGCAGTTTGGAATGGGAGGAGAGCTGGACTAAATCAAGCCTATATGGTCTTTCTTCTCCCATGTACCCTACCTTTGAAAAATCATCTGAAAGCTGCAGTTGTACCAGAATGCAACAATAAAAGCAATTACAGGCCTGCAATTTTTACTTTTTTCAGTACACCTAATGTTACTTTGTGGATTTTTGAGCTGCATTGGCTCCCATCAAATTTTTTTGTGTAATTTAATGTATTGGTTGGTATCTTTAAATCTCTTCAAGGTATAGGACTAGGATATTTAAGGGACTCAGTCTCCATTTGTCTCTACCTGTCCTATTTTGGAGAGGATACAGTGATGAGTATGAGATTGTCAGGGAGGATGCAAGGGGATGCATTTGAGGTGCGGCATGTTTGGAGGTGTGTTTGAAGCACGGGTCAGGGCCTGCTTGAAACGTGTGAGTCAGGGAGGACATGCAAGCGGTATTGTGTGGGTCAGGCAAGGTGCTTGAATGTGTGAGGTAGATGAGTGGCTGTATGGTCCAAGTGCAGAGAAGCTGGGGAGAATATATGGGTGGGGATCCTAACCCAATACAATGAAAAACAAATGACAAGCTGATTCATTTAATGTTTCCACACTGATAGATAGAATCTTGCAAAATTGAAGCACTTTACTCTCTGCATCTAACATATATTCTGAGACTATCATGGAGGGGCCGTTTTAACCCTTTCTTTCACACAAAGTATCTGGGCTACATTGTCTCTTAATGCACTTCCTCTATTCTGGGAATCCATGCTACTATATTCCATCATATCCAGTGACTTGTGATCTTCCCCGTCGGCTTCCCCAGTGACTTTCTGGGGAAACCAGCAGAAAAGGACACAAATGGCTATCACCTGATTGTAGTGTGCTTGGTAACCAGTCTTAAGTGTGAACAGGTTGGTAAGCACCCAGATTATGCTCATAAGATTACAGGGGTGCTGGGGCAACTGGAACTCTGAGGACCAGTCATAACCATCATTCATTCAGTACCATCATAACTTGGAATGGTCACTGATCAAATGATGTCTGTCTGTGAATTAAAAAAAAATGAACAAATATAACTGGCTGGGATTGTTGTTCCTTTCCAACAATCCATGTGACTTAAAAATAGGAATTATGTTGTTTAGAGTTCATTTTATTTTATAAAAGTTGGTTACGTTGAATTTAATTTTTAAATTATCAAGACTGGAAATTGTGGAGATTACTCAATTAATCTGAATCAGTGAGGGCTTTACAGTTAGCCTATCATGTAAACATTATAGTATTGCTAGATTTATGCAAAAACACCTAGACTTCTGAGATAGAGATACAACTTGAAACTTTTCTAAAATAATCTAATTATAGATGGAAATGCTATATACCTGGAAATCAAATGTTTCATCACAGTTGAAAACAAGAACAAATCGTCCAAGCTGATGTCCAAGAGCTTTAACAGATTCTGTTTTACCAGTTCCAGCAGGTCCTGTTCAGATATAAAAGAGGCAGATTACTTCTGCTCTAGAATAGCAGCATAATCTTGACCGGAAAAGAACGTATGAGTAACAGCTTACCAAATGGAGATCCTCCCAGCCTGGCCTCCAAAGCTTGTGTCATTGTCAGGTAACAACGATCAGTGAGGGGAGTCTGCACCAGTTTATCTTGGACTCCAAGGTACTCAAAGCCATAGTTGAATTTGGCATTAGCCATCTGAATGGATAGTTGCTGCAGTACATCAGTTTGTTTAGGATCAAAGTAGAACCTCATCTGGCTCAACCAATCAAATGATTTGGAGTTGTCAATTTTGCTCTTGATCAATGATCTTGTAACATCTCTTTGGTGAACCAATTCGGTGATCTTTTGAAAAAGCAATAACCCATCTTAGCATGTGCACATAACTGAAACTTTATCAGATTATGAACTGCACATATAAAGTTACATGAATGTCTGACCAAGAGGCAATTAGTTAAGATAATGACTTACCAGGTGTTCCAGTTTTCTTCTGCGAAGAGGAGGCTGCTCCATCAATACAGAATCAGCAAGCACAGTCAGTGTCGCTTCGACATTGGTTAGCACAGATTGCAGAGGGGTACTATCACCACCTCCCCCGATGCTGTTCAAAGCAGACTCCACATTTTCTGACCAGGCAATCTGAGCTGAAAGGACGACGAGTTGGGCCTAGAGAATTTTTTTTTAAGTGTAAGTGTTATAGGATATTTTGGCTTCCTTTCTCTCAAAGCATTTTATCTTATTATAATGCTGAAAGTAGAAAACAACAGCCAACAATACCTGGTACTTGTCAATCCATGAGATGTAAGTAGCTGGATCAATTGAAGTTGCCTTGCCAAAGATCTCAATTTCTGTTTCAGACTCAGCAAGAAGTTTGGCAAGTGTTACCCTCATTTCTTTTTCAACAAGCGTGAGCCACTCATTGATCTTGGGATGCTCAGTGATTGACACAGGAGTTTTGAATATCACCTAGAAACAGAATTGTAAACTTGTTATTGGTTTTAAGAGGAAAAATGTTTTATGCCACCTGATCCAGAAAACACATTTATACCTCTTCTCCCTCACGTGACGATATTCCCAGAACAATAGAGTTGTCTTCATTGAGGATAATGCTCGACACGCCAGCAAACATCTTCTTGAAATGTTTTTGCAGTTTAGCTACATTTTTGCTGTTTCCAATTATTTCAAGCAAATCTTCATCCCCAACAAAATAGAACCTTAAAAATAAAGTTCAGTATTTCAATAGATCCACACATCAAAACAATAAACCTCAGATCTAAACCATTTGTGATTTTTCTTTGCAAATTGATCAAAGGAAAAGAAAAAAAGCTACTGCTTACTGAATTTACAAGTCATTTATTTACACTTATGTAGATGGACAATTAATTCTGAACTAAGTTGCTTACCGAGGGAAAGAAGCTCTCTCTCTCTCCAGGTATTCTCCCAAAGCCTTTTGGATCTTTCCAAGTAAGTCTGCTAATCTTTCCAGAGATCTCTGTACTCCCTGAATATTCAGAACATCCATCACCAAGGGAGATTTTGATACCTTTTTCATGAGAGCCAGAAATTCTGTGCTGATGCTGAAAAGCCAAGAGGAGAGAATGCTGATCCACTTTATTTACTTATATTTTTATACTGCTAAATTTGCCAAAAACTCAGAATCATGATGATCATCATGATGTAATATAAATTATTAAACCATCTACATAAATAAACCAAAATTAAAATAATTGGATCTAAAATGCAATGTAGTCCTTATTTAACAACTCCATCAACTTAAGTAATGTGGTTATTAATTGTGATATCACATGATCACAATTTGCAACTTCCTGCGGGCATCCCCATTGATTTTGCTTAGTAAAGCCTGCTCTGAAGGTTGCAAAT
>JANHFQ010002867.1:24064-35003 GCA_032468035.1 Aparallactus werneri
GAGCTCAGTGCTCTCCATTCGAGCGGAGTACATTCCCGGAGTAGAGAATGTTCAAGCGGACTGGCTGAGCAGGACAACGGCGGACAACTCAGAGTGGCGCCTCAACCCTCTAGTCTTCAGGGAGCTACAAGCCCAGTTCGGCCCCCTTCAGATGAACCTGTTCGCTTGCCACCACAACGCTCAGCTTCCCCGCTTCTTCGCTCGAGGAAACTGCCAAGAAGCGCAGGGTCACAATGCGCTTCACCAACCGTGGCCGGAGGGCATACTATATGCCTTCCCGCCGACCCGGATTCTCCCCCTGGTGATCACCAAGCTGAGGGCGGAACGAGCCGAACTCATCCTCATAGCCCCGTTCTGGCCCCGCCGGCCGTGGTTCGCCGCGCTCCTACAGTTTGCAAAGGAGCCCCCACAGCAGTTACCATTCCAGGAGGACCTCCTTACACAGGGTCCCTTTCGTCATCCAGACCTGGCACTCCTGAGGTTGACGGCATGGAGGTTGAGCGCCGCAGACTAATGGCTAAGGGCTACCCGCAGGGCGTGGTCCGAACCTTACTCGCGAGCAAGAGGGCCTCCACTCGCAGAGTTTACAACATCACCTGGGCGACTCTAGTTAAATGGTGCCAAGGGGAGGGATTGAACCCAGAACGCATCTTGGTGTCCCAGCTTCTGGGCTTCCTCCAGGCAGGCCTGGAGAAAGGTCTGAGCACGGCTACTCTTTGCCGGCAGGTGTCGGCCATTCGATCCACCTTGGGCTACCCTAAAGGGACGTCCCTAGTGGCACACCCTCACATTAGGGCCTTCCTAAAGGGAGTAAACCTACTGAACCCCCCCCAGTCTCTAGGGCACCCTCATGGGACCTGTCAGTGGTACTCATAGCCCTGGCTCGGCCGCCGTTCGAGCCCATGTCATCATGTTCATTAAAGCTCCTGTCCTTAAAGACAGCATTCCTTCTAGCAATTGTATCAGCTAGAAGGGTCTCGGAGCTAGCGGCTCTATCCATCACGCCACAACTCTGCGCGGTCAGCAGGGACAAGGTGAATTCTCCCTTCCACCGAGGGGCTGAAACCATTCTACCGGCCTTCTTCCCCAGCCCAGCCTCCCCTCAAGAGCGGGAATGGCATTGCCTAGATGCCCGCCGAGCCTTCCTATTCTACAGAGACCGCACAGCACCATTCAGGAAAACAGAGATGCTGTTTGTGTTGTTTGCCGGGGTGCCCAAGGGATCAAATGTCTCCCCCTCCTCAATTGTTAGATGGGTCAGGGAGGCAATCTCCGCAGCATACGAAGGCAGAAGGCTTCAGCCCCCACAGGGAATAGTAGCACATTCCACAAGGGGGGCCTCTACTTCTACCTTTTTTAGGGCCTGCCCTTCCCTCGAACAAGTTTGTAAGGCAGCCACTTGGTCTTCACACCACTCGTTCATTAGACACTACAAGGTGGACAGATTCTCTGCACAGGACTCAGAGTTCGGGAAGACGGTCCTTAGCTCGGTCCTGCCCTCACGTCACTCTTCCCGCCCTTAGAGGAAGCTGTGGCATCAACCCCACAAGCACCGAGAGCGCCGAGGAGTCTCCACTGGAGAATAGGGAGGTTTGGTACTCACCTGAGAACTTCCATTCTCTGTGGACTCCTCGCTGCTCTCGGTGTCCCCTCCCCTTTTGACCTAGGACAGGCCTGACATATGGGTACAGAGTATGGGGGCAGTGTGTTTTGTCCATTCCAGATCCAAATGGTCCTCACGGGACCGGGGATCCGACAAGTTGTACGACGACCAGACACCAGGAACCTAGTCACTTTTGAGCTAGTACATCCTGGGGAACCCCAGCTGGCTCCGCCCATTAAGAGCAAGACTTACCTGATGAGGGGGCGTAGCCCACAAGCACCGAGAGCGGCGAGGAGTCCACAGAGAATGGAGGTTCTCAGGTGAGTACCAAACCTCCTTATTTTTCACTAGTTTATTTACGGTATTTATTTATTTATTTTTTAAAATTTATAGGCCGTCCAGGGATTTAGGGCGGCTTTCAACAACAAAAACTACAATATATACAATTAAAATAGTTGTGGTTTTCATGGTGCTAAGTATTGGAAAAAGTCAACAGTTCACGATGAAATTATTGAGAGGGTCCTCATATTTGTTGAGTTCATTTCTATTCTAAGACTGTTTTATTGATTAGAAATAGATTGGTTACAGACATTTAGACAGTCTCTGAGCCTGTAAAAAGCAATGATTCCCACTTTTGATAATCTTTTCTTTGTTATAGAGGGGAGAAATAAACAAGACCTGGAGATCAGATGTTTTGGTTGAATACCAAGGAGAAGGACATAACAGCAGTGATCCTACTTGTCCTGCTCTTGGGCCTGGTGTTACTGTACGTAATGTTGAAAATGTTGCATTCCCTTTAGAATCCTTCATACTCTAAATTTAGAGGGAGATGGCTGTATATGGAAATATTTAGTAGTTAAATGTTGGCTGAAAACAGGGAATAGTAAAATTAAATTTGGATGTCATTTTTGTAGGTCTCTGGTACGTACTCAAAGGTACCGTATATACCGTTTCAGTGTTCTATACCATTTGAATGGCACTAAAATTATTCTAACACTTAGCTATTTTTATAGCACTGTTTTCCAGACTGTGTTTGTGAAGATGCATATAACAATACTTATGCATGTGTAAGGACGCTATTGAGTAAATGGAATCTGCAGTACTGTGAATTTGATGACCGTGAGGTAATTTTGTCTTTGTTTTTGTAATTCCATGTTAATGATAGTCCTTATGAAAATATAATACTTCTGTAATTAACAATGATTTGAATTAAGCCTTTTAAAACTGCTAAAATACATGAAGAAAACAATCAGGATGTTTCTGTAAGATCTCTTACATGCGTGTTAGAAATCAGAAGACCAGCTAAGCTTCCGGTTTCCGGCACTCCTGCACATGCACTTTAGGGAGCTGCTCTTCTGGTTTCCGGCACACACACACACTCCCGTTTCAGCACTCGATGCCGAAAAGGTTAGTCACCACTGGACTATACATTTCCCACAACATAATTTTGAAATCCTGAAATAATTACCAACATTAGCAGCGAACACTTTTGGTAGGGAACTGTTCTGACTTAACAGCTAGTTTCTTTATAGCTGAGGGAAGACTGAGATTAGTATGTGCGATCTATATAGGCAGCTTCCATTATAATCTTATTGTGGATGTTATCAACAATGGAAGCAGTATATTTATGGCAATAACTGATAATATAAGATTGCAATGAAAAATTAAATTTCAGCTCTTGCCTGAAGAGATGCAGTTCCAAACCTCTGCTTAGCATTTTCAGAGGGCCTGGACTTGCTACCATGTAGGTATGAGAACAGTTGTGTCCATAGGTATGAGAAGAGTTGTGTCTACAACATGGCTTCAATCTTACATGAATTCATTGTTTTTGATAGAAACTGATGTGTATTATTGTGGTATCTTAAGTCTAACATACTTATTTACTAGGGCTGTGCATATTTTAAAAATTACTTGGGAAAAGCACTTTGAACCTAACTTTTTGGGGTCTTCTGTGTCTCTAATACCTTTGAGTGAATGAATACCTTTAACGAATAAAATAACATTCAGATGATTTTTAACTTCTAATCAGATCCAAGGCTAGGTTTTCCATTCATCCATGGAAAAAAATCTGATTGAATTGAGTGAACAACTTCACTAAGATTTTAGAACTCAGAAGAAACTTCAGCCATAATGATTTGTCAGATGAATTAAGTACGTATTTCTAATAGCATTGTTTTTGCTTTCATGAAGGTGTTTGTTGAAGTTTACAACCTGACTGCAGACCCACACCAGATTACTAATATTGCAAAAACAATAGACCAAGAAATTTTAGAAAAAATGAATTATCGGCTCATGATGCTGCAGTCCTGTGCTGGAGCAACGTGTCGCACACCAGGAGTTTTTGATCCAGGGTAAATATACTCTTTCAGTTATTATGTTCAGTATCATCAATATGCTGCTGATGCTCTGTTGTACATCTCAACCCCAGGCCAGCCAGGTACTACTATTAAGTTTATGTTCCAATGCATGGAGGCTATGAAAGTGAGGGAGGAACAGGTTGAAATTCAACCCTGATAAGGTAGAATCACTTGGGCTCTTGGTTCTTCTGGTATGAGGGGTTTGACATCTTTAGTTCCATAAATAAAACTGCTGTGCATTTTGGACGTATTCCTGGATTCTCTGCTTCTATTCCGAGCAGGTTTTGGCCAGGAAGTCTTTGCCAGATTCATCAGGTACACCTATTGCAATTTCCCAGACTAGGACTCGGTCCTCAGTCAGCCATTTCTTAAATGATCAAACACTTGACCTATTACATTCTCTGTGAGTATTCCTTGAAAAGCACTCAGAAGCTGTAATTGATCCAAAATGTTGCTGTACAAGCAATTGAAACGGAGATGAGCACTGCCCCCTAGAGTCTGGAACGACTAGCACATATGTGCGAGGGGAACCTTTACCTTTATGTAGAATGTCATCTTTTATATTTACAATTACAAACAGAAATTGAACAGTAGCAATATTTAAACTGGTTCTCCAGCCCTGGACTTTTTTGTATGGTATTTTATACACATGTTCATTTCCAATTTTAAAAAAAGGCAGAAAAAGAAGATCTTCATCAATTCATCAATTCTATACTGCAAGTTGTTTAGGAATATTCTCTGTGTTAATCATACACAGATTTTTTTCTACATAATTGAAACTGCAGGAAAGTAATATATTACTCAGAAGATTATGACTAGCACGTTTTGTCATCTTCTGGTTTTTCATTTGACACCTTGGTTACTGACTTCCTTAATCTGTTTTTAAAAATTTGTTAGGCTCTGTTTAAGAAAAACAGTTCTTTTGGCTTCATAAGTCAGCAGGATGTCTTCTACTTTTGAAAGAGGGGTTTGTGTGTGTGTGTGTGTGTGATACAGCTGTAGTTCATTGAGCTTTCTTGGTTCTAGTTGACATATTTAGAATAAAGGACTCAGCTGTAGTTGGTTGTACATTACAATAAATATTCTTAATTTACCAATTTGATGAAATACTACCATGTAGCATAGGATTTCATGCTACTTAAAGAAAAAAAGAATCAAGGGACAAGAAGAGAGATCAGCTAACATTATCACCCCCAACCAGAAATCCGTGGTGCCATCAGCCTTGAAGGTGGCGGTGGTGACACATTCTCAGCTATTGCTTGACTTGGCAATTTTAAATAACTACTAGCAAGTCTCTAGTCTGCCTTTTGGGGGGATAGTAGTTTAGAGGTTGTGCAGCTGCCATGGCAAAGACTTGGAGGAAATAGATAATCAGAACTCAGACTAGATGTAGAAGTATGGTGTTGAATTTGTATTTATTGCTCTTGTGGATGATCTGTGACAGGATTGGGATAGGGAAAATGGTCCAACTTGATTTTGATATCATCAGTCATAGTATCTTCCTGGAGCACTGACAAGCACAGAGCACTTTGGAACCTTCTGTAATTTTTAGTAATTTTTAGTAATCTTAGAATTTTAATATTTCGACTTTTATTGTTGTTGTTTTTTGTGCATGTTGTGAGCCACCCCGGAGTCCCCCGGGAGCGGGCGGCATACAAATTGAACTAATAATTAGTTAATTAATTAATTAATTAATTAATAAAGGAGTGGCTTTTAAGCCTGATAAAATAAACAAATGTAATGTATAATCATCTGCAATACAGCTTGCTATTGGTTTTAAAACTACTACAGCTGAAAATATATTTTTCATATGTTTTCATTGATGACATGGGAATAAATTTATGTACACCTAATGGCCATCTGGCTAAATATCTGCAATGTACCTTTTTAAAATTCCAAATCATCAGAAACTAAACTTCTGAAAATACTTATCTATTTCTTTGTAGGTGCCTGACTACTACAAAATAATTAAGAAGCCAATGGATTTGTCAACAATAAATAATAGATTGCAAGCACATCACACAATATATTCAAAACCAGAAGATGTTATAGCTGATTTCAGGCTAATATTTCAAAATTGTGCTGAATTTAATGAGGTGAAAAAAGAGTATAATATATTCTTATACACATTACTAAGAAACCATAATTGTTAACTGGTATTGTGAAAGACTCAACCCTGGGTGTGCGTAAGGGGAATGACATGTGAGCTACGGTACATCTTGGAAAATAGTGATGGCAGCAACAATCTACCAAAATCACTACCCCTAAGAAACATTTGTGGCAGAGTGTGAATGCCAACCTTCCACCCTATGGTTCAGCTATGATTTCTGCTGTCCCCAGGAGTCTAATTTTGGGTACCATGATAGATTACAGAGCCATGTAACTATACACCAGTTCTCTTAACAAGAAATAATAGAATATATCTAATTTCAAATTAAAATTTGTTTGCCATTTCAGTACATGTAGTCTTCAACTTAAAACCATTCATTTAGTGACCATTTAAAGCTACAAGGACACTAAAAAAATTAATTATGACCATTTTTCACACGATTGTTGCAGCATCTCCATGGCCATGTGATCAAAATTCAAATGCTTGGCAACTGGTTCATATTTATGACAGTTGCAGTATCCAGGACAAGCAAAGCCAATGGGGAAGCCAGATTCACTTAACAGCCATGTTAGTAATTTAATAACTATAGTGATTCACTTAACAACTGTGGCATGAAAGGTCATAAAATGGGGCAAAACTGACTTAACAACTGTCTTACTTACCACAGAAATTTTGGGCTTAATTGTGGTCATAAGTTGAGGACTACCTCTACTATAAATACTATATGAAAATTACAACATACCTGAAATTCTACAGAAGTGTTGTCAAAATCCTTGAGATTTGTCAGTTTACAAAATAAGAATTCACAAACATTTCTAGAAATATTTTATGTAGTTCATTCAGAGACATATTATTCTAACATTATTAATATGTTTAATTTCCCAACAGCCTGATTCTGAAGTAGCTGATGCTGGAATGAAACTAAGTTCTTATTTTGAGGAACTTTTGAAGAACCTTTTTTCAGATAGAAAATTCTCTGTTCAGCCTTATTGGCATTCTGATAAAAATAGTCCAGTCCCAACAGATGACTCAGATGACGAATTTGTGCAACCCCGGAAAAAACGTCTCAAATAGGAAGAACACGATTTTTTTAAAGTAAGCTGCTTATATGTACTCTTAAGCATTTTTTACTTACATATTTATCAATTTTTCATTTTCTAAAAATAATTTTTGACATTGATTTCTACACATAAGGGACACTTAACTGGAAGTAATGCCTTCTCCTGTTGGTATATATCTACCATGCTTGTTTGGAAGTGAATTACACTCTCGGTCCAGGAAAAACTCGGATGTTTTGGGAGGAAAAAAATTAAAAAACTAGTTAAATTAGAATTGGAAGTTTAAAGAAAATGAAGTCTTAAAAAAAATTAAAATTACCAAGGGCATGTGACTGGCCAAAATTATAATTCTTTACAATTTTTCTCTACTTAAACATTAGTCATTGAACGGAAGAAGAGCACATGGTTTGCTATTGTCCTAAGTTTCTGAAAAGTACAATGAAACTGTAGTTTCCCCAAATGATAATTTGTGCCCTAAAATGTAAAGTGGGGAGATGAATTAAAGTTCTTTGAAAACCTATGGCTTTGTGTCTTTATGTGATCATATGAAGAGAAATCTTAATGTAACTTTGGTTGGAAAATCCATGATAATTGAAGTATGAGTAGATATGGTAGGAGATGGGGAGGGAAAGGAACCTGGTCAGGTGGGATTCAAAATTTCAGCAACTGGTTCTCTGCCCGGTTGCTGAAATGGGCGTGGCCATGGTGGGTGTAGCCTAGTTGGCCTCTGTACCATGGGGGGGGGCATTTTTGCCCTCCCCAGGCTCCAGGGGCTTTTCTTAAGCCTCTGGGAGGGCGAAAAAGTCTTCCCTCGGACTCCGGAGATCCTCCAGAGGCTGGAAATGGGCCTGTTTTGCGACTTCAGGGACTTCTTGTAGGCCCGTTATTCACCTGTTTCAGGACTTCAGCAGGTCCGTGTACGTAGTGGGATCCAAAATGGGCTGCGTGGAGACTCCTGGGAGGGGTGGGGTGGGGTGGGCGTGACCAGCCAATCATTCTAACTGGCGGCTCAGCAACCCAGATGTAAAACTAACATCCGGTTCACACGAACCGGCTGAATCCCACCACTGGACCTGGTGCTTATTACTATTGTTTCATTCCAGCCCCTGTGCTTTGCCCAGAGCTTGGTCTCTGGAGTCTCAGATGCCTTGGATTCTGGCTGTTGTTGCTGAATGCCCAGCCAGCCTGTAATGAAGCCTGCCACATATATAATTTGAGGGGGCTGACCAGGTAGGTATCACCAAAACGTGCCATGTAGGTATCACCAAAATGTTTGGTGCAGGAGTACTTTCATCTCAGAAACATGCCATCATGGATTTGAGAGGCAGGATAGGGGTGGGGTGGTTATCATTCAGTAGACTGGATGTAAACTTTGCTTCCCTAGATATAGCTGGATGTAAAACACTGTGAAATTGAAGTCCAATTCCCAGCAGATGTTACATATGAATCTGTTTTTGTCTCAGGGCAATGGCAAAGTGATCTAAGGTTGTGTGATAATAATAGATTAGTCCTTGGCCGTAGAGTTCTCTAACTGCTTCCCAATGCAGAAAGCTTGGGCCTGCTTGCATGGCCTGTCCAAAATAACTGATAGAGTGATTGGATCATGCCTTTGTGGACTCCTTGCGGTTATGGCTACCCGGTTTACAGAGGAGTTTTAGGAGATAACAAAAGAGATACATAACCAATCATTAGAGACAAAGATGACCAAGTAAAGTGAAGAGAAAAGAAGCATGCTTATTCTTCCACTCTTACTGTATCTGAAAATGATGGCCCTGTTTTGGGTAACAGGTCCGTTCTGAATAAGGAGAGACTAAAGGTGAGCCCTTTCAGGCCCCATGGGAGGACAAAGTCTGTCAACCCTGGCAAGATGAAGTAGTTTTGGGTTTTTTTCCCCTTGAGGTGGGATGAGTTGTCATTGTTGATAGGGGAACAGTTTCTCAGAGTTGGAATATTATCAGGGTGCTCCTGGACTCGCATTTACTGCTGAAGGAACAGGTGATAGTCATGACTAGGAGGCCTTTGCACAAATTCATTTTGTGTGTCAGTTGCACCAGAAAGCCTTGCTCATAGGCATTCATGCCTTAGATGCTTATTAATGTCTATATAGAGCATCAAGCCAAAATTTTGCCTATTCCTAAGCTGACATAGAAAGCAATTTATCCATCTCAAACCATAGGATAATTAGGATCTAGGAAGGGAAATGAAGCATTATCCTTCTATCTTAACCATTTTTTCTCATTTGAATTTACTTCTTTTCCTCTTGGAACTCAAATCTCATCACATTCTTCTTTTCACTTCAGATAACAGCAGAAATATGTTTAAACTTCTATATGTTACTTGTTTAAATTCGTCTTTGATTATCACTTCTCTGGAAGAACACCCATCCTGAGCATCCAACCTCCATTGGCAGAGATCCATCAGAAGGTTTCAGTATATATAGCTTAGTAGATTATCCTGATGTTCTGCTATTTTCTACAATCATATAGAGACAATTAAGATATTATCAAGGAAACAGAAGCCATTGCACAGCTGACTCAAATACTGAAATATAGAGATCTTAAGCAGTTAGTATATCTCAGGAAAAAAACCATTAATTATCTACCTCTCAAGGAATGAATTTTTTATTTGTCCATAAGTGGAAATGAATAGCATATTCAGCTTCATGTAGTGGAATAAAGAAAGATGCAATACTTGACAGTAAACATGACTATGTTAGGCATGTTTTTAAAATCTATGTAAGGTTTATTTAGCTGATCAATACAGAAATTTTCATTTCTTTCAGACAATGGAAACAAAGTTGATAAAACTATGTAAAACAATAGGATAGTTTTTATAACATTGAGAAAAGTGTTATTGCAAAAAGAAACTTGTAAGCAAAAATCCAAGAGACTGAAGAAATATTTCAGTAGTGGTTATTTAATACAATGCAAGTCTCTGTTCTATCCGCTCAATATGCACAAAATTCCAGAGGTTGGAAGATTTGAAGGAGTAACTTATATTATATATACCCCAGGAAGGGGAAGGAAAGGAAAGAGGAAAGGAATTATCACAGGTATGCAGATTAATGTAGAAACCTCCCATTTCATGCAGATGTGAACAAAGCATGCACATGCTAGCTAAAGCTGACATTGTGGCTTTCCTGTTTTTGTTATTTGGCCCTGACTGTGTGATGCACTTGAAAGTCTGGTGACAACTTTTAAACCTTGTTTTAAACAGAGAGATACTTTAATGATTATATTGATTATATATAGGAGAGAACTCTGTTTAACCTTGAAAACACATTTCCAGAATTGTTACTGGCCACACAAGATTCAAGCAACCGATGTCTTCTTCCTCTTCCAAGAATTAATGATCATTTTCTTTGCTGAAAAGGTTTTTTTAAAAAAAACAAAAACCAGTTATTTAATTATTTTGCATGAGTCATTTGTTGCAATGAAACTTTACAATGTTAACTAAATAATATTTTAATCTTAAAGGAAAAAAGGTGATACTTTTAAATTGCTCTGATGGCCAACTGTTCTGAAGCAATAATTCATGAAGGTTTGCATCAGAATATTCCCTTTCCTTTTTTTAACTGCAATGCTATAAAAATATATCTCATTCTTCATAAGCTACTTTACATCATGATATCTTCTCATGGTAGTATCTGTAGCATTCCTCACAAGATAGCTTGATTAGATAGCAATAAGCACTTCGATTTATGTACTGCTCCATAGCGTTGCCAGACAATCTGGGTTCTCTGGGATATTGGTATATAAGTTCACCTACATTTGACCTGAATTTTAAATTACTTCTGTATTTTAATGTATTA
>JANHFQ010002867.1:35103-52491 GCA_032468035.1 Aparallactus werneri
TAACATACCTTTGAGAGATATGGGCTGCATGTTACACATGTTGAAGTGTCAGATTGGTCACATAAGACTTGGTATTGTGAGAACTGTTTGTATTTATTTTATCTACTTTGTATTTTGAATGTAATTGCAATATTTAGAGAAATTTTGATTATTACATTTTGAAACCTTGTATAGATGCAACTCCCCCCCCCAAAAATACATATCTCAGTAACTTGAATTATTCCTTCCATATTTCATGCTTAAATTTAAAAGGAAATCTCATTCATAGGTAGATTTCCCCCTCAATGGGGATTGTAATAACTGGAATGTATTTTATTTATTGCATTGATATTCTTCTGACATCCAAATAGAAAACAGTCCAAAAAGCGGACTCTGCCCCTGTGGGAATAACGCTAGGATGATGATGATCCTGATCCAAATACACATTGCCAGTTATATAAATTTATAGTTATACTAGTATTGTTCTGTCTTGTAACTTTTTCATTTGTGTGGTGTATAATCTGAACATTATTGACTGCTTATTTGGTTTGATAATACATTTTAATGGTTACACAATATAAAAGGGATAAAAAAGCAATACTGTATATTTTATATAATACACACATATTATGTACCAGTCTAGTGGCATATTATGTACCAGTGGTAGCCTGGCACAATTAATAAAAATAATTTGAAGTTTTTGTAAGTAACATTCAATATTTCATTCCTGAAGCTTGGATGTCTTTCCATTTTATTTAGATCTTGCATACATTTGCTTTTACAATGGTAAATGTACTTTATTAGTTGGAACCTTTATAAGATACCATGTAAGGAACAATAGAAGTGGATGGTTAGGCACTTGTAACTCTTAAAATAATACTCCTCCCCCCCAAAACCCCTACTTAAAACTCCCTTCCCATCATATTGGAAACAATAAAATCCAGCAACTTTAGCCTCCTGCTTAATCTCATTAACAACTTTCATTAATTCATCCACTTGATTAGTCTTTAATTTTTTATACAGTAGTTTAACGAAGATTATAAATATAATGATCCAATGTAAGAAGTATTAAGAATTATTTCATCAACATTAGCATATAATACGATGAAAAGTATTTGAGGACTTAGGAAAAATTAGCAGTGAAATTATTCTGATAGAAAAATATTCTCCCAGAATGTAGGGGAGAGGGTGTTTTATTAAGAATACTTATTTTTTTTATTTATTATTGTTAAAGCTTGTTTGCCACCCATCTCCTCGTGGACTCCGGGCGGCTCACAACAATAAATATAACAATTAAAACATTAAAACATTTAAAATATTAAAACATTAAAAAACAATCCAACATAATAACATTAATGTTCACTCCCCCCAGGGTGGGTTCATTAGCTTATCTAACAACAATTTTGCTTCAAAGATCATCTGCAAGAAATTAGTTTTTAAATTCATTTCCCAATGAAGAGAACCCATACTTTTAAATGTTGCAGTAAATGGCTGGCTTTCACAATAATTTTACTAACAATGATACCTTTGGATTTTTTTCCAACTGACAATTGATAATTTAATTATAAAGAAATGTTGAATTTATTTTTGACTTCACAGTTTAAATACACAGTGCTCTAAGTTTAATACTTTTAGCTAATTTTTTATTAAGACTCCCAAGAAAATGACATTGTGTACATACTGTTTGCTGTTTTCTAGTCAAACAAGCTTCATATTTGAAAGTACTGGTAAATCCATTTTTAATGTACAATTTGAGTTCTCTAATTTTGCATATTTGCTAAAATGTGCCTATCACTGTTTAATGTGTTGATCATTTGATTTTATTTTTCCCAATATACAAAAAACGAGAGTTGCTGTTGAGTTTCTATTTACAATGACATTCTTTATTTGCTCATTTCTTAGGTCACATTTTAGCATATGGCAGCCGTTATGTATATGAATATAGATTAAGTACAAGTATTAGGAAGTTATAGCTAATGATGCCTTCTTTTTTAAATATTATAAAATTTTGACATGTAAATTGATAGCAAAATTAATGTTTATTTTGTTTCAGGTAAATTTGAGAAGAAAATTTTAACTACTTGAATGCTTCCATTATTTTTCTTTTCATGAAAATTACAGAAGTTTTTTTTAATCTTAAAATTGTAGCCATTCTGCCATTAAATGCGATACGCAGTAATACATTTTGTGTTATTAGTCTTTAGTAAATTATGCTGTATATTTTTAGATGTAAGTGACTAAGAACTTCTTTCAATATTGTGAATTTATTATGTATATTTCCCTGTGTGATGGATACATTATTGCAGTTAGATTAAAACCCTTACTTACAATGCTTGTATTGTAGTTCAAGTGATGACAGTATAGGGTTTTGTTATTCATGGTTTCTTAGATTTCACAATATTGTATCTCCATATGTTTTCATATTATTCAGCATTCAGGATATTACTTCTCTCCGGATATATGCAAGCATACATGGATAGACTTCATTCTCCAGTGGAGTCTCCAGGCTGATCTCGGAGCAGATGGGCCACGCTCCCCTGAACAGGCAAAGACAAACTCTTTAGGGCGTGGCCGTAGTTCCCCAGAATTCTCTTGCCTCTCGCAAGCAGACATCTCTTCCGGTTTGCTCGTTGAAATTTTTTTCTCTAATCTACCTTTTTCCTCTACAGGATTCACAGATCTGAGGTAAGGAAGAGTGCTTCGTTACCCCAGACAAGGTTTGTGAGCCAGCCCACTCACTAAACCTTGATACTTGGAAGGGCATGGCCATCTACCCCTACTTGGACGACATACTTATTAAAGCACCGTCCTTGGAGCTTGCCCATTCCCACGTAACCTCGACTGTTTCGCTCCTGCAGCAGTTAGGTTTTCTAGTCAACTGGGAGAAAAGCCAACTCACTCCCTCCCAGTCGATCCTTCACCTAGGGGCTCTCATTGACTCTTCCTCGGGACGGGTTGCTCTGTCACCTGAAAGGCAGGTCAAAATCCACGATCTCATCTCCAAGGTCTTATCTCAACCCCAGACTGACACCCTGATCGCCAACAAGTTACTGGGCATGATGGTGTCCGGTTATGATGTTGTTCCCTGGGCAAGGTTCCATTCTAGAGCCTTACAAAGTATGCTCCTTCCCTTCCAGGAGGACCTCGCTCACCGCTAGGGTCAGACACTCTCGTTGGACGACCAGACCGTAGAAGACCTCCGCTGGTGGCTATCCCCCTCCGTCCTCAAGTCCTCCTCTCTCTTTCTTCATGTAATCCGGGTCCATCTTCACACAGACGCGAGTCTGTTAGGATGGGGAGCCCACTTGGGGGACATTTCCATACAAGGCAAATGGTCTCAGTGGGAATCCAGACGGAGCATCAACTGGCTGGAACTCAGGGCAGTCCTTCTAGCCCTGCTCCGTCTGGAACAACATCTCAAGAACCAACATATTATAGTGTACACAGACAATATATGTACCAGAGCCTATCTGAATTGTCAAGGGGGAACCAAGTCCAAGCCCCAAGCCTCTTCAGTCCCTGGCCTGCACCATCTTTTCCTGGGCGGAGAAGGCAGTGTCATCCCTCCACTCAGAATACATCCCGGGTGTGGAGAACATAAGGGCGGACTGGCTCAGTCGCCAGACAGCAGACAGTTCAGAGTGGCGCCTGAACCCGCTGGTCTTCCAGGACCTTCAGGAGCGGTTCGGGACATTCCACTTCGATCTCTTCGCTTGCCACCTGAACGCCCAACTGCCCCTGTTCTTCTCCAGAGGGCGCTGCCTGAAGTCTCAAGGCCACGACGTCCTTCATCGACCTTGGCTGCAGGGACTCCTTTATGCCTTCCCTCCGACGAAGCTCATCCCCCAGGTTCTCTCGAAAACGAGGGCAGAGAGGGCCAACCTGGTTCTCATTGCCCCCTTCTGGCCTCGTCGTCCCTGGTTTCCAGACCTACTCCAACTAGCCGCAGGCCCTCCTCATCGTCTGCCCGCCAGGGAGGACTTATTGCTCCAGGGACCCCTTCGACACCCACAACTTGCCCGCCTCCAGTTAGCGGCTTGGAGGTTGCAAGGCGCAGGCTGACAGCCCGAGAATACTTGGCAGCCACAGTTGCCACCCTTCTAGCTAGCCGCAGAGCCTCAACCATGAGGATCTACAACTGCACGTGGGCGTCTTTTTCCAGGTGGTGTAGGTGAAAAGATATTGACCCGGAGCAAATTTCCGTTACACAGATCCTTGGCTTCCTGCAATCGGGCGTCTCCTTGGGTTTCCGACCAGCCACGCTTCGTAGACAGGTGTCAGGTATCGCCTCCATCCTCGGCCACCCCAAGGGCCCGGCTCTATCCTCCCATCCTGATGTCAAGCGTTTCTTCAGAGGCGCTACCTTAACCAACCCTCCTATGGTGTCACGGACTCCATCTTGGGACCTATCACTGGTTTTGAAGGCGCTCTCACGTCCCCCCTTCGAGCCATTAGTTTCCTGTTCTCTTAAATTTCTGGCCCTCAAGACAGTGTTTCTTATCGCCATTGTCTCGGCTAGGAGGGTCTTGGAGTTGGCTGCTTTCTCGGTGGCCCCCCAACTCCATGCCATCCATAGAGACAGGGTAGTTCTGCCTTTCGACCCTGGATTCACCCCCAAAATTAATTCCCTCTTTCACAGAGCGGCGGAGACCACTTTGCCTTCCTTCTTCCCCTCTCCCACCTCAAATCAGGAAAAGAATGGCATTGTCTAGACGCTCGCAGGGCATTCCTATTTTACAAGGACCGCACCGCTCCCTTCAGAAAGACGGAGTCTCTTTTTGTTTCCTTTGCACTCACATCTATGGGAAAAAACGTCACACCCTCAACCCTAGCAAGGTGGATCAGGGAAACCATTGGCTTAGCTTATGAAATAAGAAACACGCCTCTCCCTGAGGGTATTATGGCCCACTCGACCAGGGGGGCCGCCACTTCCACCTTTTATAGGTCCTGCCCCTCTCTTAAACAGCTGTGCAGGGCCGCCACTTGGAGTACTCCTCACTCCTTTATTAAGCATTATAGAGTGGACCATTATGCCACCCAGGACTTCGACTTTGGTCACAGGGTTCTGGGCTCCATTCTTCCCCTGGGTCAGCCTTCCCGCCCATAGTACTGCTGGGGCAATCACCCATCTGCTCCGAGATCAGCCTGGAGCCTCCACTGGAGAATGGATAGGGTGATTCTTACCGTGACCCTCCATTCTCGGTGGACTCCAGACTGATCTCGGTGCCCCTCCCGAGCTGACCCTTTGGGAAAGTTAGATGCCTGAGCTGTTTCCAGGGCATTGTTGTTTTTGTTTCTCAGGCATGTTGTGTTAGTATCTGTTCCAGTTTATAGGACTCAAGAACACAACCAGTTGAACCTACGCACACTATTTGGGCAATACCACGGCCGTGGTTCCAGTTTCCACTGACTGAAGCTCCGTGCTAGATTATCCTGGGGAACTGCGGCCACGCCCTCAAGAGTTTGTCTTTGCCTGTTCAGGCCCATCTGCTCCGAGATCAGCCTGGAGTCCACCAAGAAGGGAGGGTCACGGTAAGAACCACCCTATCCATTTCGACTTATATTGTTCTTTTTGTGTATGTTGTGAGCCGCTTGGAGTTCCCCGGGAGCAGGCAGCATACAAATTGAACTAATAAATAAATAAATAAATAATGGGTTTGTCTTGATAGACATCTATGCTGCAGGAGTGCACTAATTACCAATGTTCTTCCAAGTGAGATTCATGGTGTTGGCTGTGACCTATAAAACCCATTATGGACTATAGCCTAGTTCCGTGGTGGCAAACCTATACCACACGTGCTGTGTGTGACACGTGATGCCTTCCCTGCAGGCATGCACGCCTTAGCACCCCTGCACATGCGCGCACAGCACTTGCTGGGAATGCCGTGAAATAGGCCCTCCACCCTGCCTGAGCCTTTACTTACCTATTAAGCCCTGTCTGACGCCTAGCTGAGCTCCGCAGCAGTGTGGAGCAGGGTTTCCTGCCTGCGGAGCTTGTGTGCACCTGTGTGTGTGGGAATCACGTGCGCTTGTGTGTGGGCTGCACACGCGTGTGTGCGCTTTTGACACGCCCCCCCACAAAAAAAAACTTCACCACCACTGGCCCAGTTGTTCGAGGGACTGCCTTTCTCATTGTTCCTGTCTTGAATGTTCCAACAGTGACAAATTGTGGGGTCTGTTTTCACCTAATGGTTGCAGGAAACGTGTCTTCTCTATTGTGGCATCTGCCCTCTTATGATGGCATAATAAATGATACAAAGCTTCCTGTTGCCCTACTGCCCTTAGGCTTGGCTCTTGATCCAAGTAAGATTGGTATGATAAGGGGCTTTCATGCCTTTTTATTATTGCGCCTGGTTTGCTTTGGATTTTGACATTTTTATTTTCTCTTGCTCTCCTAATCGGGATTTTGTAATGGCTGTGTATATAGTAAGCTTTTCCAGAGATATATGAATTGAGTGGCTCCATACATTTGATTAAATAAACACACTTCGTCTCTCTTGATGCATGCATACACAGTATTTACAGATCAAAAGCCCTGTAAATGGGGGCATCTGGTTATTTTTAGCATTATTAAAATATTTTATATAGGGTTTGATTTAATGTATTTTAATTGTGTATATATGTTTTTTAATATTACCCTGTAAGCCGCCCTGAGTCCCAGGAGAAGGGCGGGGTATAAATCTAATAAACATAAACAAACATAAACATTACAATGAAACCTTGATTTAATGGACCTGATCCTGCTACTTGTAGCATTTTCTGTTAATTGTAGCAGACTTGGGTTTTTTGAGTGGGGGTGATACTCTACTTTTCTATAATACATGTTTTGCCCCTTTAAGTTTCTCTTGATTCTTGGTGATTACCTGGCCTAGTAACTGCAGTTTTCTTGGCAATATTTTCAGACATAGTATGCCATTGCCTCCTTCCGATGGCTAAGAAAGAGTGTTTGGCCCAAGGTCACCCCGCTGGCTTCATGCCTAAGGCAAGACAAGAATTTGTGGTCTTCCAGTTTCTAATCCCTTGTATTTGTATTGAATATTTGTAATGACTACACTACAGTACATTTGAATTCAGAACTCAAGAAATTTGGTAATGCACATTTCTCTACTGAGATTTTTTAACATGTGCGAGATCTTTTCTTTATTTCTTGTTTCTGTCCCTTTTCCCCCCCTTTAGATATAAATTCAACCCACATCTGATGTTTGGCAACCAAGAACTCCAGACTCGCAGACCTTGTTTGTTGCCTATGTAATGACTGCAGAAAACTACTACTTCATCCTTTCTGACGTCTTGAGATATTAGATCAGCTGATCCTGCTGGTTAAACAATCTCTGGCCATGTGTTAGAGGCGTGATTTACCCTGTCTACTCAAATCTGATTGCCACACAAATATTTCTTCTGAAGTTAAATACTAATTTGGGATGTGAATCTAAATGTCCTGGTTTGGTCTTGTTATATATGCAGAGGTTAGGATTGCTGTCTCCTATGTACACCCACTACTTAACAGCTTTTCAAAAGATACAGTGTGCATCTCGGTACTGCTTCTATTCTGAATCTGATGAATTAAATTAAACAGGTTAGTTGACATTTGTTTTGCTTCCTGTTTTTCAGGGTTCATCTGGATCACTGGCTAGAATCTATGTGTCTGATATTATATGTGTGTTGTTATCTACAGAATCAGCTCAATATTTTAAGTCAGAATAAAACCATTAAATGAGAATCCTCCCTCCCCGAACTGTGTTTTCTGCTTGACTGAAATAGTAGAAGTCCTACAATAAAATTATAAGGTATACCACTCTGAATATTTAAAATGGAACTTTGGCCAATAGTTAGAAGAACAGGTCCTTAGATGCAATAACTAAAATGAAAATTGCATTACATCAGTGCAGAAATTCCTTGCATTGCAGGACAGTTTTTTTCACTGATGCATTTGCATCTAAATCGAAGCAGGATGGCTATTACATGGCTAAGCACATTTGTATACTACACGTAATGCAATGTATTTTTGCACTAGGTAGTTCTTAAGAAAATGCCTTCACAAAAGCTCGTCACTGCATAACAATAGGAGCTTTCTGAATGGATTTCTTGCAAATCACACGGAACCGGTCCTGGACAAAGCAGAGTCAAAGGCTAGCTGTTTCTGAAAAGAAAACTTGCATCTTTATGACAATCTGTTAAAAAGAATGACTCTTATAGTGGATAATTTGAAATAAGATTGCTTCATTTAATAACGAAACCAACTTTTATGATAGTTTCTGTCTGAAGGGAGTAAGTAAATAGCAAGATAATAGCAAGTTATTCTGAAATAGACTATTGAACATTTGACCAGGAGTGCAGCTCCTGTAAGTGCCATTTCTCTCCGTACTTATTTTTGGATGAATCTTGTGATTTGATTTATTGCAGCTGAACATGTTCAAGCTTTTGAAATTGTATCTTTAGTTTCATCAGTTTAGAGATTGTTAAGGATCTAAATCAAACAATATATGGAAAACTGGCCTGAGATTTTATCCAATCTTATGCCATTCTTAAGGTCTAATAACTGAAAATGAAGACACAAATTGCTCATACACAACTTGTCCCCAGGATATTTCAACATGTAGGAGTATCAACTATGACTAGGTCTGGACCTAACAGCTGGACAGTTCTGAAATCAGATGTGTTTACATTTAATGCTTTCAAAGTTCCAGCAGCTTTCAATATTCTCAAGAAAGTGATTACATTTCTCATATGATTGATACCTAACATACAGTTGAGGCACTTCAAGTTTATGTCTAGTAAAATATTTAAGATTATTTTTATGCCTGGGTCAGAACATAGTTGTAGTATTATGTCTTTCTTTCATATTATAATACTAATCATGTAAAAGCAGTGCAAAATCTAGAACAGACAGAAATTCAGTAATGAACTATTCCTTACATTAGTCTTGTTTTTCTTATGTAGAACTATTTGTAAATACAACCTGTGTATTTTTCACATTTAGTTAATGTGCTCATAAACCACTTCTAAATTAATTAGTAGTGTAAGGAGAAATCAGGAGTTAGGCATAGAATTAACATACTGTGAAATATTTTTAGTTTTGCTTTCCTATTAAATGGTTTTACCTTACAGCACTGATCAGTTTGCACCTCAAAATATTTTAACTGATTTAGATATGATGAAAATTACATATGGTTGCAACTTCACTATGAAAATCAGATTTTGGAAGATTTCAAGTTGTTTTCAAAGAATCAGTACATAAAAATATATATTTGGATTTGCAAACTTCCTGAGCTTGAATGAGAAATAGCATTATTTCCCTCTAATAACTACTTAACATTTATCTTCCTGTGCCCTTGATTTAAACAAAAAATTAAAATTAAAAACTTATCACATACAGTGCATTGTTTTGGCAGTTGTCTACCCATGCCTTATTATAAAATTATGCTATTATTGGATACTAAAATGGGCATTATAGAGTATTATAGTTGTATATAAATATAACATTCATACATAAGATGTGCTTGTGAAATACATGACAAAAAGCCATTCTTTGGGGATTTTTTTGGTCTGGCAAGCTGGTATTAACACAATTGTTTGATAGCATGGAACTATTGCAATGTTTCATAAATATCCTGAATTGACGTGACTGCTAAATCAGATTTTGTTGTGTTTATGCAAACATTTTGCAGGAACAAATGCAAATTAATTTTGTTAATTCAAGTAGAAGGGCTAAGTAATGCTTTCCCACACTGCTAAGACCACTTGCTCCTTTTTAAAATCAATCACTCTAAAGCAAATGCTTTAAATAACAAATTGCCCTTGGAGGTGTTCTATTTGATATGCTAAGAATCACTGCATGAATTTTATGCAACGTCAGGTTTCCAGATGCTTTTATGGCAATGTTTATTGATTAATGTCAAAGATAGCATTTTGCAAGGCTTCTTGAAGCCATTTCATCCACCCAATTACATATGATTGCAACTTCACTATGAAAATCAGATTTTGGAAGATTGGACATTGCACAGGTTACTTTTTCATGTCATTAATGTGTCTGTGCAATATGGAAACTGTACATACATACATTTAGTATTTTTAATAGAAAGTGCCATTTTAAGGACTCTGTATATTGCTGCACATGATTTCAGTGATTAAATTTGTCTATAATAAAGTGAGCATTTAAAATCAATGTACTAATTGGCATTCTACTATTCAGCTTTTTGATACTTGGGTCTAGCTGATTAGGAACAAACACGGGGAACTGCTATAAAACATGGCACAGTCATATTACTTTGAAATGCAGACAGCCTGGAAGCCAGTGTTAAATATCCATCTATAGCAGTGATGATGAACCATTTTGCCCTGGTGGGCCAAAAACGAGTGTGCTGGCACCCCTGTGGGCCGGAAACCAAAAGATCACATGGTCTTTCAGTTTCCGGTGCTGTGATTTCTCCACATGCACACAAGACTAGCTGTCTCGTGCATATGCGCAGGCTTTGCTTGGCCATTCGCCCCCATGCCGCCTGCCCGCAGGTAAAACTCATCTGTCGCGGCTTGGCTCTCCAGTCCCGGGGTGATGTTTAAGATCGAGCGGAGGGTCTCCATCTTGAACAACGGCCTGGTCAGGTGGCGGTTGACCCACTTGAGATCAAGGATGGGGCGTGGTGCTCCCGACTTCTTGGGGGCCGTGAAGAAGGGAAAGTAGACCCCCATCCCCCGGAGGGTGGGAGGGACCTGCTCAATGGCTGCACATGCGAGGAGGTGACGAATCACCTCCACATTTAGGCGGTGCTTGGCCTGGTTGCGGGGGCCGGGGACCTGCCGGAACCTTGAGCCTGGAATGACCCGGAACTTGATGGCGTAGCCCAGCCGAACTGTCTGTAGAACCCAGGCGTCCGTGGTGATGGTCCCCCAGCGTTCGGCAAAGCGTTGGAGCTGGCCGCCCACGGGGGAACCATCATTGAGGCTTGGGGGGATGATGACTGGCGGCAGACTTGGAGGGCTGGCGTTGTTTGGGTAGCTGTTTCTTGGCCTGCCAGAAGGGTAGGCGGTCCTTGGAAGGACCCGTCTGCGGGCGAGGGCTCTGGGGGTTCCAAAAGGGCCGAAAGGACTGCCTGGAATGAGCGTGGCAAGAGGTCCTGGGCCTCGGTCTGGTGGGGAGACATCTCCCCTTGTCCTTAGAGTCCCTCAAGAAGGGCTCCAGCTCTTCCCCAAAAGCTTGCCCCCCTTGAAAGGCAGGTTGACCAGTCTGGCCTGGGCTGCGTTCTCCACGTCCCAATTACGGAGCCAGGTGCTCCTGCGGATGGCAATCGAGGAGCCCATGGATCTCGCAGAGAGTTGGAAGGCTTCCCCTGTGGCATCTGCCGCGAAGGCGACGGTACTGGCAATCCGCTTTAGCTCTGCCAAGGCGGGTTTGGGAAGGTCGATCTGACCGGCCAGCCTCTGGCACCATAGGACCACGGCCCAGCAGGAGAGGGAAGCCGCCACTGCCGCTCGGAGAGACCCCACTGAGGCCTCAAAGGCTCGTCTCGCAGAGGCCTCGATACGTTTATCCACTGGGTTGTGGGGAAAGGAATCTACGTCCGATGGAAGGGTTGTGTGAGACTCCAGAGTGGCAATGGGGGCGTCCACTGAAGGTGATTGCAGGCATATGGCCTGGTCCCCCAGGACGCCGTAGCACGCCAGGGCCTTGGCCCTGGTCTCTCTCGAGTGGAGGACAGTGGCCCACTCCTTCTGTAAGGTAGCCTGGAAAGAGAGAGCAGAGGAAACCCCCGTGGCACCTCCTGATGAAAGGGCAGGACTGAGCTAATGTCAAATTCAGCAGAGGAAGGCCCTGGGGTCGCTTCCTCAGGAGACCCCAAGTCCAGGGCTCACCATGTTCCTCAATAGCTTGCTGAAGCCCTCCAGCGGGAAGAGACGCTCTGACTGTCTTGCAGGAGCCAGTTCCTTGTGTGAGGAGTCCGACTCCAATCCCTGCTTGAAGGATTCCAGGGATTCGGTCTCCTGGATGTCCTCTCCTTCCAGTTCCCCCTCCAACAGCTCAGGCTGGACCAGGGGAGGAGCGGCAAGGTTGGACCTCCTGGGTAGCTTAGGAGCCGGGGCGCAGTCTCACCTGGGGTCAGCGGCCCCTCTGTAGCAGCACGCTTCTCTGCAACCCAATGTGGCGTATTGGGGCAGGGGAAAGCCCTGCTCTCCGCCATGGCCGTGGCCACGTAGGAAGCCACTGTGGCCTGCACCATCTTTTGCATGGCCGTCTGGAGGTCCTCCCATGTGAAGGATGTGAGGCAGACTTGGCTGGTCTCCACTGTGGTGTCCTGCTCCATGCTATTGAAGATAAGGACAACACAAGTTACGTAAACTACAGTTGTCCCTCCCCCCCCTGAAACACAGTGGGCAGCGAAGGCCACTAGGCCTGGAAAGGAGGGGTTGGGGGAAAGAGGGAGGGGTCTAGGCCAGGACACTGCTGGGCCTAGAGATGCCCTTGTCCTCAGGCCCCCATATCTGTTGGGGTAGTTAACGATCCCCCCCCTTGAGTCCCTGCATTCCTTCCCCCAGGACAGGTAATCCAGAAGGGGGGGGCCTTGAGGCTTGTACCGGTTGCCTTCCCCCCTGGCCCTGGCTGGAGGCAGCCCCAGAGCAAGGAGCTCGGGCCCTGGGCCTTGCCGTAGGAGCCAGCTCCCTTCTTGATGCAGAACCCCCACCCCCACCCCCTGATTGTGGAGGCGGGGGAGGGGGGGAAGGCCTGTACTTCTCTGTACCTTGTTGAAAGGATCCAAAATGGCGTCTGCCATGAGGTCCCCAGGGTCACCATGATCCAGCCTCTGGGGCCTGCATCTGAGGTCCACCCCTTCCCGTGGGTGCGCACGGGAAGGGAGCTGTCCGGCGCGACCGGGCGGCCTCCGCTAGGTTGAAACCCCTCAGCGCGGGGCTTCAAATGCGGGGGCGAGGGGAGCGGACAGCCTCCCGGCTGCCTCCCTGTGGTAGGTCCCCGCCCGCCACCGGTGAAGGAGCCTTCCAGGGGCTGGAACCCGCATGGGCCCCATGTGGCTGGGACGCAGTGGCGCACCGGAAAACAGCCGTGCATGTCCCGGTTGTTCAAATTTGTGGCGGGAAAACTGCCATCAAGCCCCCTGGCAGTGGCCGTATGTGAGACCGCCGCCGCTTGCCAAAAAAAGCTGTGTGGCCAGTAGGGCTCACGCCGCTCCCGATGGGCAGGCCTCCCAGAGCGACTGGGGGGGAGGGGGCCTCCTGTCGGCCCTGGCGCGGCGATCTGTTCTGCCGAGCGGAACATGGCTGCCGCCCACGCAGTCAAGCCGCCCGCCGTCCAGCTGGATGGCGAAAAGCGCTGGGGGAGAAGGAAGTAAGGGCGCTGGAGTGTCCCCCTATGGGAAAACGCCAACCCCGGGAGACCTGAGCGTGGGGAGGAATGGGGAGGAAGACCCCCCACCCTCTCAGGATGGCTCCTGGGGCGGGGAAGTGGCTCCAGCGCCCCCTTACTTTTCTCCAGAAGCAGTCCAGAAGGAAAAAAGTCCAAAATGCAGTTCAAAAAATAAAATCCTTTAGGAGCAAAAGAGTTGAAGATCCGACTCTTGCAGAGGCAAGAAAGAACAGGGGCCTTCCCGGGAGCTCCGCCCAAAGAGTTGGATCTGCCTACTTGGTGGGCGGAGCCCATTTGCCGAGCCCAGGGTGGAGCCTACCACTGGAGAATAAAGGGAATTTTGTCTTGAGGAAACTGGCTGAGATCATTTGTTATGGGCCTGGGATAGAACAGTCATCCTACACCTGAGCTACAGATATTCACCACTATTGCACAATCATAAACACATGCTCTTTGCCAAATGCCCGAATTTTGATCACGTGATGGTCATATACGTGAGGATTGATTTCCAATTACCTTTCAGCGCCATTGTAACTGAACAAATTTATGCATGTAAGGGGGTAGCAGATGGCTCTGTATCAAAAGTAAAATATTCAGGATACTGACTAAAAATACATCATTTACAACTATATTGATTTGAGATTTGGTTGAGGAAAGCAACCCCAATTGCAACGAAACACTCTTTCTTACCAATCTTGAGGCATGAGTTTAAGAGGCTGATCAACTACACGATATGGCACTGTAACACTGACTGTAGTTCCCCCAGGCTGCATTTGGTCTTTCCTTCTTTGTATTAAGGTTTCGTTCTCTCGCTGACAGCCTTGCTTTTTCTTTTCATCAGATGGTACAAACCTTAAAAACAGAGGTGGTGAAAGAATTAATATTGTAGGGTGGTACTGACTTTAGATAGTCAAAGTGAAAACAGAGTATCTATTATGGAAAATAATTCAGCAGGTGGATTATACTGGACTATAAAAATGACTTTTTAAAAAAATATCCCTTGATCAGTATTGAACAAATCAAGTAACTTCATTTCAATTATCTACAAGTAGATATGTCAAGTCTCCTGGAGCATAAACAATGAAGAAGTCAAACAGCTAGTCTTCGATTTGCGACCATTCGTTTAGCAACTATTCAAAGTCACAACAGCACTAAAAAAAGGTGGCTTACAACTGGTCCTCACACCTACAACCATTGCAGTATCTCCAGGGTCACATGATCATAATTTGGATTCTAGGCAATGGGTATGTATTTATGATGGTTTCAGGGTCCCAAGATCATGTGAACGCCATTTGCAGCCTTCCTAGCCAGCTTCTGACAAGCAAAGTCAATGGGGGAAGCCAGATTTCACAGATTGACAGAGTTGGAAAGGACCCTGCAGGTCATCTAGTCCAACCTCCTGCCCAAGCAGGATAATGGCCTCTACTGAGGATCGAACTCACAGTCTCCTGATTGTGAGGCAAGAGCTCTACCTCTAGGCCTCTTGCATAACACTTGGATGATTTACCTAATAATTGCAGTGATTCGCTTAACAATTGTGGCACAAAAGTTTATAAAACCACATGCGATTCATAACCACCTTGCTTAGCAATGGAAATTCCCAATTGTGCGTGTTAAATCGAGGGGTACCTTTATTATGGACTAATTTATCAGGCTAAATCTGGATGCTAATAAGACTTGGTTTACATGTACAGCTATCGTGCAAATTTTAAACCTGAATTGTTTTTATCAGGTATAATATCAGAAAAACTTAATAGGAAAAGTACCATATTTTTCGCACTATAAGATGCACTCCCCCCCCCAAATGTGGGTAGAAATGTCTGTGCATCTTATAGAGTGAATGTTGTCGAAGCCCTGCCCACCCACTGGCCCCCATCCTTTGGCCTCTGCCTCCCAGCAATTTGCCTCCTTGGAGCAAACAGCAAACATTCTGGTCAGCTTCAGCCCTGCTTGATTTAGCACGAGCAGCTGATTGGCGGTTTTCGCGCATCCCATTTTTGACCTCCACACGTCCTGTTTTCGGCCTGTTCCAGGCGGCGGGATGGTATTCAGCCCAGAGGCGGTATTCAGCCAGTTCCGACAGGTTCTGGAAAATCAGTAGCGATACTGATTTGCTGGTTTGAGAACCAGCAAATACCACCTCTGATTGGCTGACCCCAGCAAATACCACCTCTGATTTCACCTCTGAAATACCACAGAAACTGTAGTAAAAAAAATTGAATCCCACCACAGCCTGGAACAGGCTGAAAAAGGGACACACGGAGGCAAAAAGTGTGGCATGCAGTGGTGGTGATAGGTAGCGGCAGAGATCCCCGTAGCCTGGAACACTGATCGGCAGTATTCCAGGAGGCTGATTCAACCGCCAATCAGCTGCTTGTGCTAATCAGGCTGTGCTGAAGCTGACCAGGATGTTTGCTGCAAGGAGGCAAATTGCTGGGAGGTAGAGGCATATAGCAATAGCAATATATTTATATACCGCCTATCAGGGCATTTTTCAGCCCTCTCTAAGCGGTTTACAGAATCAGCATATATTGCCCCCAGCATTTCGGGTTCTCATTTTACCCACCTCGGAAGGATGGAAGGCTGAATCAACCTTGAGCCTGGTGAGATTTGAACTGCAGTTATTTGCAGGCAGCTTCACTCTAAGTACAGTGCTCTATAGACTGCACCACGACGGCTCTCTTAGTTTGGTTGTTTTCTTACGGATGCTTCCTTACCCAAACTAGATAACATCATCAGTGCTAGTTTGATGCATATTGAGTTAGCTTGGCTACTCAGTTTATTAGCCAAATCTGAGAGAAGTTGAAATCTCTACTAGCTGAAATCTCTCTCAGTGATGTAACAGAAGGACCTTCTGCATGCTGGGCACGTATGCTTCTGGTGAGCTATGCCCCCTTCAATCTGAGCCTACCATATCTCCACCTACCGGAGTGCTCAAGCTTTGGCAAACAGATATAATGCTTTGTTCTTGAACTGGACTCTTCTAACACGAGCTTTATTAGAAGCAGCAAGATGTGTTCTTGCTAGATTTTTATCCAAACCATCTCCGAGCCTATTATAGAGAAAGGCAGATAATGACTCTAATAGCAAGGAAGATTCAGAGGTAGGATGATAAATTATTGGTTTCCGCTCATTTGATGAATCTGACATGACAGAAGGTTATTACTACAATTTGCACCAGAAGCTGATATGGTTATCACCCCATTCTCCCATTACTTCTGTGGCTTTACAGAAGCATACATAGATATAATTTGCATTCTATAATGGTGAGAAGCTACATCCTGTACCCTCCAAGCAGTTATTTCTCATAATAGTTGCACTGAATTATCATGTTGCTGCAGAACACTACATCTATGTATTACCATATCCTACTGAAATTATTGTACCTTATGTGTTGTTTGTAAAAGGTTAGAGACATGATTCTATTGTTACCCACATTCGTTTTGTACAGAAGTAGCCAAACTCCCCCTTTCTTTCAATCATCCTTGAAAGTATCTTTAAGAAGCCTTAAGGCATTTCATGACATAAGCTTTAAATATCTCTTGGATGTCTTTAATTTGTATCTCTCCCTAAAAATGCCCTACGAATAATTTTAAAAGTTTGCCAAACAAAGTTAAGAGATGGTCTTATTTACGTTTGTATAGCATCCTCACAGGCCACGCTACCTATGTGCAAATATGGGCTCTATTGTATCGCAGCTGTTTTAAAGATATGGATAATTGTGTACAGCAAATTCTAAAACCAAATGTTCAGATGCATTTCTGGTATGTGCCTTCGCCAATAAATGCATTGCAAAATGAGAAGACATGCAAAACTCTGCTGGGATTGTTTGTGAAATTGTTTTGCTCAAAAATGCAGAGGCATACGTATACATTCCCAGGCAATACAGGCGGTCCTCGCTTAGAGACCACAATTGAGACTGGCATAAGGGACATGGTTGCTAAGCAAAATATTATACTGCTTATAATTGTACTTTGATTGTGTTTTTAATTTGCCCTGTACACCGCCCTGAGTCTCCGGAGAAGGGCGGCATATAAATTAAACAAATAAATAAA
>JANHFQ010002869.1:0-14769 GCA_032468035.1 Aparallactus werneri
CACCAAGCCACACCCACATAGTCACATGTCCAAGCCACGCCCACAGTCACATGTCCACCAAGCCACGCCCACACAGTAGGTGCCTCGTGATTTTTTTCATGAAACAAGGGTGCCTTTGCCCAAAAAAGGTTGAAAAACACTGATTTAAACATACCATGAACACAAAACTTAGCATTCCATGATCAACCCTCTTGCCCTTCATTAACTAAATGGTTATGCTTGTACTTTTTAAATGCTTTCACATTTCAGAGGTACTGTAGCTTGTCTTTATTAGATCTATGGGGCTAATGTAATAGCAGACTCCTTTTTAAATACCTAAAATTCTTGTGCAACTTTTTTGCTGCTCTTCTTTGAAGTAGAATAACCTTTAATGTGTATTGTAAAATGCAAAGAATGTGAGAAAAGACAAATATGCTTTTAATATGTTAATGTTATAGGTGCCCTTCGTTTTCTGAGGAGGATAATTGGCCTGAAAGATGAATTTTATAACCGTTATATTACCAAAGGAAACTTATTTGAACCAGTTATAAATGCTCTTCTGGATAATGGAACTAGGTATAATCTCTTGAATTCAGCAGTCATTGAACTTTTTGAATTCATCAGAGTGGTAAGTTTTATGTGTATTTTTCAACTTTACCTTTCAAACATAATTGTTTTAGGCATAGAAATATCTCAAGACTTTATTTATTTGTTTGTTTGTTTGTTTGTTTGTTTATTATTAAAATTTATAGGCCGCCCAACTCCCATAGGACTTATTGTAAAATGAACACAAGATGAAAGGACCTTAGTCTTGGTCCATTGCTTATATTTCCTAACCTTTATCAGTTAGAGCCAATAGTTACAGCTATATCTATATTATTATGGATACCCTTCTGCTGTTCATTAAAGGAACTTCTATGGCATTCACTAACTTTAAAAACTAGATTGCATAAAGCAATAGCATCTTTTTTCAGAGTTATATAGAAGTCTGGGGGATGAGTTCAGAATCATCTTCATTAAAAATAAATGAAAATTATCTTTCTGCTACCAAAGTTTTTAGTAACAAACTCTATCAATCTACTAGATCAGCAACCCCCAACCTTTTGGGCACCAGCGACCGGTTTCGTAGAGAGAGGTTTTTCCATGGACCAGAGGGAGCGTGATTTTCCATGCTGCCCGTATCCTGCAGATAAGGCTTCACTTGTTTGCGGTCTGGTTTCTGGCATGCCATGGCCAAGGGCCAGTCAGTGGACCGTGGTTTGGGGACCCCTATACTAGATCCAAATTAGAAGAAATAATGAACACACAGAATTAAAAGTAGATAGTGCTGGAAACCGGAGAAATTTGATGCCAGGTGAGCTTTTTCAGGGGAGGGATATCAGATGGTAAAGTTAAAATTAGAATATAAATCCTGCTCTGCAGTAAGTGCTGAAGTTGATTGTATAAATTTTCCCAAATGAGTGTTATTGCTTTAAAATGGTCCTAATTCAAATAGCAAGGTGACTAATTTTATTCTAGCATTGATATCAGTTGTTGCTAAAGAAAATACGGTAATAGAGATAGAGCTCTAACATTGAACAGAATTATTGCCCAAAGAATCATAGAGTTTAAACCAATATTTTAACTCAGTTTCAATAATACCTGAACAGAACAAAATCCTAAAGTTGGAATGCGTTCAGTCATTTTTCCTCAAACCTAAAACATATGCTGCTTCTTCAATCTCTCAACACAGAATTTCATTTCAGGCCCCCTTATTATCCTTGTCACAATCTCTGAATCTGTTGCAATTTCCCTGTATCCTTCTTAAAGTTTTGTCCACAGAATTGAATATAATGCATGAGGTTGGAACTAGTCAATGCAAAATAAAGTAGAATTATTTCTTCTTGTGATTTGGAAATTACACATGCACTGATTCAGCTTAAAATTGCATTTATCTTTTTTGAAATTACATCATCCTGCTTGCTCATATTCAACTGGTAATCACTTAAAATTCCAAGAATTATGAAGTCAGACATTTTCTCCCATTTCTTGTGATTTGATTTCCTAAATAAAAAAATATTGTTTCTGGTAGCTTTTCACATTACTTTCAATCCATTGCTATAACATAACAAAATTATTTTAAATTTTATTTCTGACATCGAGTATATTACCACAATTTTGTATCATTTGTTAATTTGATGACCCTTCTCTTCACCTATTAATCAAATCATTAATAAAAATACTGAAAAGTAGAAGACCCAACACCAATCCTTATAGAATCCCATTTGGTCTTCTGCTCAGATTTGATTAAGAACTAATGTTGAATACAGGTAATCCTCGGCTTACAACAGTTTATTTAGTGATTCTTCAAAGTTACATGATCACTGAAAAAAGAAACTTATGACCATTTTTCACACTTAGGACTGTTGCAGGATCCACATGGTCATGAGATCAAAATTCAGACACTTGGCAACTGATTGACATTTATGTTGCAGTGTCCTGGGATCATGTGATTACATTTTGTGACCTTCTGACAAGCAAAGTCAATGGGTAGATCAGATTCACTTAACAACCATGTAACTAATTTAACAATTGCAATGATTTACTTAACAATTGTGGCAAGAAAGGTCATAAAATGGGGCATAACTCATTTAATAAATGTCTTTATTAGCAACATAAATTTTGGGCTCAATTGTTGTTGTAAATCAAGGGTTACCTGTACTCTTTATTATGGTTTTTCAGTCAATTATGTGTCATGTCACTAAAATGGCATACTAATTGGCATATCATGGATAACTTTGTCAAGTGGTTTGTTGAAGTCAAGACATATTAAATGTAGAGCTTTTTCAGGTCATTGCAGCATATTAAGCTCTAGATAACTCCATACTGATTTCTATAATCAATACTTTTTTCCTAGATTGTTGATCTTTCTGCTTTCCTTTTCTGAGGACATTTCTTTTCCTCCACTCATCTAGAAGTCAACTAGTTTTGCAGGATTTTTCTAAGGTAGTATATAAGGATTCACATAGACCATTGGCCAGTTCAATCAATATTATAAGAGACAACTCTGATCCTGTATATTTAAAACTCAATCAAAATAAAGAGGTATTTATTCCCTGACCATGTCTCCATTCAGTTCTTCCCTTTCATCTTACTTTTTATAATATCCTGGTGAAATAAATACTCTTTTAGTTGAGAATATTGAATATTGAATAGGACTTGAATAAAATAGTTATTGTGTCGCTTCTGCCCTCTAAATGAGAAATTGTCAGCAAGGGAAATCGGGAATTATCTAGAAGGACCATTCTTGGCACAGTTTGTCATCCAATAGATACCAAAATAAATAAAGTCTCCCATCACTATGCCTCTTTGAGGGATTTGCAGTTTGGTTTTGGAATTCATTCATTCATTCCGTTTGTATGGCTCCCCATCTCAGAAAGTTATTCTAAGCCAGGACTGGCAATTAATTTTTCTAAGGGGCCACATGAGAAACTGGGACTATTGTGGAGGACAACCACTGCCCCACCCTCTCACACTGATGTGCTGTCCCCTGTTGATGCCCTAACGCCCCTGCTACTCCCATCCAAACTCTGATTCCGTGCCTCAAACTGCCAAAACCCCACCTCTAACACCATTGGCCAGATAGGGACAGCCAAAGGGTCATACATGGTCTGCGGGCCATAAAATGCCCAGGTCTGCTCAGGGCAGTGAACAAATTTAAATACAATTGCAACGATGCAAAAATTAAAATACACAGCAGCCAGAAAGTATAGCCCATCATCACAAATATAAACAAGAAATTGGTGCCTGTAGAGAACCAGGTTTTTAGGGCCTTACAAAGGCCAACAGGGTCAGATGATTCTTATCTCTGGAGGGAGAATGTTTCTTAGAGTAGGCATTACAATAGAAAAGCCCTATCCTCCTGAATTGATGGTACCCAAGGCATCCCCATCCTGCCCCAGGTGAGCAATACTCCCACTTTTTACGATACCCATGTCTTTTTCTGAAATCCTTTCTTCAGGATTTTCTTTCTTACCACCATAGTATTCAGTTTAAAGTATTTCCAGTCAAGGGTTCTTGTGACCAAGTACATTTTTACCAGTACTTCTGAAGTTCAACTAGTGTGGTATATCAATAGGCCATCATCTAGATAATTTAGATGTTCGTCTCAGAAGCCAAGTGTGTCTTATTGATGCCATTATGAGTTATTGATTTGTAGTCTTTTTCTTTCTAATCATTATCATGATTACAAGGGAAGAAGAGAATGCCACCTGAGCTCCCAAAGTCTTAAATTTCCTTCTACACCTTTTCAAAGTCTCTAGTAATACATATTGAGCTATTCTTTGCATTGTAATTTGTCTCCGCAAGCAGAGAAGTATTATTGTAAATGGATATGATTATATTGGAATTAATCTATCAGAGATCAAGAGTTCTTCGCTCTTGTCAGATAGCGTGGCTCACAAGCAGCATGGGTTTCTTTCAGTCTCTTAACAGTAATGAATCACTATCAAGACTCTCTGTCTTGTAGGTTGATATAGCATTTTCTTTGCCTTCCTCTTTGATCTTGATTTAGAAGAAAACATTATTAGGGACTTCCCCTTAAACTCCATAAAATAAACACCTACGAACTACTCCCACTGTGCTTACTCAGTGAGCTAAAAACTGCTTCTGTTCAGAACTGCTCCTGTTTCTTCCCTGCTATGCATCTAAACTTTTTTCTCCTGTGATTCAAATCAACACAACTTTTCCTAGAAACATTTTCTTGTTTAATTAGAACGGTAATTTTAGTTCATAGTTTAGTGATTTAGTGGTTAAGGCACCAAGTTAGAAACCAGGAGACTGAGTTCTGGCCTTATCTTAGGCATGTAAGCTGGAGTGGATAATTTTGGGCCTGTCACACTCTCAGACCAAGCTGGTTGGTCAATTCCTATCACAATCAATGGATCAACACAAAGTTGGTCTGAAATTAATAGCCACTGCCCTTGTGGGAAAACATTAGGAAGGAAAAATATATATTAAAAAAGTAAAGGTTATAGTTCTGATAATTACTTTGTTCCCATGAATATTAGCAGTGTTCTTTATGTGCTCCACCTCATTTTTCATGCAATTGCACAAACTGCATGCAATTAGAAAAGACATAATTAATCAAATTTATTCTATGTGTAAATAGAGCTTTAATAAAATTTCATTCATTCATTATGTTTATATGTTGTTTCCCCCACCCCCAAAGAGATAAGTAAAAATTTATAATAATCTGAATTTAATTCCCACCTTTTAAATAAAAATGTATATAACTGTTAAAACTATTATAGATTTTGGATTTGATTTAAATATGTGTGTTTGCATAACTATAAAAAGTAAGTTTTATAGAACATTAAAACATATTATTTCTTCATCCCAGAATCTCCCCATAGTCTATAGTATCCGCAAGAAAGCCAAACTCACACTGATGCTAGGAACAACAAAATTTTTGCAGGACCATTTGTACCACAAGACTACTTACACTTTTTTCTGTCTTTAAGGGAGAGATAGCAGAGCTCCCAGAGAGATACCACTTTCATGAGGTCAAAGACATCTTTAGATTCTCCTTTGTCATCCTTATTTTTGGACAGTAATCCACTTGCTTTGTTTCTGTCTTCTGTGTAGTAGGTTAAAGACAAATATGATATAGTAGAGGGAAATTATCCTAAAGACATGCTCTTGACTCTTCTCTTCCATTGTTCAATGATCTCAGGATTCTTAGTTACAAAGTTTTCTGTATATTCAAATTACCTATTGTCTCAGCTCACTAATGTAGGAGAGAAATGTGAATCACTTAGAATTCCTTTATAGTCCTGTTCTTCAAGAGAGAGGTTGAAAAAAATCATCAAGTCTTTTGCTGTCATGAATTACTGTAACTTCAATGAGAGCCTCATATTGATGTTTCTTATCTTTTTTAGCTGAGTAGCACTAAACTTTTATTTTGTATTAATGCAGGAAGATATCAAATCACTTACTGCCCATATCGTTGAAAACTTTTATAAGGCACTTGAATCTATTGAATATGTTCAAACATTCAAAGGCTTGAAGACAAAATATGAGCAGGAGAAAGACAGACAGAGCCAGAAACTGAACAGGTACACACCTTAAAACTAAAATCTGAAACCCAGTACTAGACAGTCTATCTTGCAGTTTTCCTGAACCGTTATTGTTTGTTTCATTAATATTGTGATATGCACCTTATTATCATTTTAGGACTTAGTTCAGTATTTTAGATGCTAAAGCATATTTTCTGAGAAACATATTTGGACAATATTTTAAGAGCATAACTTTGCTTATTCTCATCAACTATGAACTAATTATAAATCAAAATAAAACAGGCTCTGTCGTTCTAGAAAGAGAATGACTAGAAATGATAGTGGAAAAAGAATTTAACAGATCTTCCCATAATAAAGATAAAATATATCAGGGCTTGATTTATTAAATCCAGATTATGTTTAATACAGAAAATGTGTGTTATGCTTCACCTGGCCGTTAAGATCAGAAGGCAACTCATGAAACTCCATGTATTGCCTTCAATTTATTAAGAGAAGTCTAAAATAATAGCAACATTAATAAAAACATAAACTCTCAAAACTATTTACTAGTAATCTTTTAATTCCATAGCAAACAAATGAAATGTGTCTTTATCAGCCTTACCTGCAGTCACATTATCAAATTGTAAAGGGGTATGTATATTTTTGTATGTGTTACAGTGTCCCGTCTATACTGCGTAGTAATAGGTTTCGTAGAGATGCCAGAACTTTGGAGGAAGATGAAGAAATGTGGTTCAATGAAGATGAGGAGGAAGAAGGTGAAGCAATTGTACCACCTGTAGAGAAATCCAAGTCTGAGGATGATTTTCCAGAAAGTTATGAGAAGTTTATGGAAACAAAAAAAGGTATTTTTTCTATTTTGTAACCCATGATATTTCTGTGTGATTTACAAGCAATCCTTGAACTTATGACCACAATTGGAAATAGAATTTCCCTCATAAATTATTCAGTCATAACTCAAGTCAGTCAATTTTATGACAGTTTTTATGGTTATCATTAAGCAAATCCAGCTTCCCCAATGGGAATCTTTCCTGAAAATCACAAAAAAGAACACAAATCATGGTCATATGAATGTAGGATGCTGCAGCTGGTCATAAGTGCAAGCCAGTTGTCAAGAACTTGAATTGCGATCCTGTGACTGGGGGTGGTGCAACCGTTGTCAGTTTATTTATTTATTTAGCATATCGCAGATACATGGACTTATATGTTAATGTCCAGTCCACCCAGCCATTCAATAACAGGATGGTCTGTGTTGAAAAAATCAGACATTGGGCCGGTGTAAGCTCTTGATGGACATTCGGACACAATCTGATGGATATTTTGTCGAGGAACATCACAGTCACACTGAGAGGTAGAGACAAGACCCAGCTTAAACAATGAGTCCCAGCAGACACCATGTTGGGTACGGAAATATGTCAGTGTAAATATAGGTCAAAAGTTACTTTTTTAATGCTACTGTAACTTTGAACTGTTGTTAAACAATCATAAGTTAAGGACTATCTGTATCTTACAGTAGAATTTTTAAACCTTCTAAATGGAGCTGACAGCAGTTTAGTGCAGTGGTTAAGCTTAAGCTAGAAACCAGGAGATCATGAGCTCTAGTCCCACCTTAGGAAAAAGGCCAGTTGGGTGCTCTTGGGCTAGTTACACTCTCTCAGTTCTAGGAAGAAGACAATGTCAAACCATTTCTGAAAATCTTGCCAAGAAAACTGCAGCAACTAGTAGTCAATGCTGACTTGAAAGCACAAAAAATAATGGAGTTTCCAAGTCTTTTCAGGCATTATTCTCTGTAGATGACATGAAATCAACCCATTCTCCAGTGGAGACCTCTGTGCTGGGCTTGGTGGCTAATGGGCTATGCCCCCTTGTTAGGCAAGACAGACTCTTAGGGGGCATAGCCACGAAATAGCCCCAGTCTCTCCTTGCCTCTTCGCAAGCAGACAGCTCAGATTTTATCTCACTTTTTCTTTCCTGATTTTTCTGCAGTTTTTCTCCTCTTTTTTTCCACAGCTTCTGAGGAAAGGAAAGGAAGGGCTCTTCGCTGCCTCAGACGAGCGCTAGCGCCCCATCAGCTGCCTCTTGGCATCAGGCTGATGACTAGCTCACTCAGTTTATTTTTCAGATTTACTACTCGATCAACAGCTGAGGCTCCATTTCCTCTCGCTGTTTTTCAGTCGGGCCCGCCGTGGCCGCCCAACTGTACTCTATCGTCCATATCTTTAGCATCCAGTTTTTTTAATTCAGCATTTTTGCCGAGCTGCGGCTTCCACGCTACAGCTAATGCTGCTTCCAGCCCTCAGGACGCTACTTCGAGCCTCAATCGCTTTTTGCGCAGTTTTAGGTCGGACATGAAATCAACCCATTCTATTCAATCTTATTGAGTGGGCAAATACTACCGGGAGGAGATCATTAGGAATTTCAGGCTTGAAAGTATGGTTCATGAACAGCTTTAAAGATGATATTCAACAATTTGATTTGAGGTCAAAAGTACCTTGTAATCTCAAAGCAGAGGTGTAATATGGGAACATTGGTGTGCACCAATATATTTATTCAAGTTGCTGCACTCTGAACCAGCACTATTTTTTAGATAATCTTCAAAAGCAGTCTCATGTGAAATGTATTGCAGTAATCCATCAAGAAGTAACAAGGACATGAATTATAATTTTTCTGTTCAAGGAAAATTCATAGTGGGTGCAAACAATACGTATGTATCTTGGACATCGAATTTTGACCACATACTTCTTGAGAGAAGATCTCATTCATCTCTAGAGAGATGATATCGCTCTAGAAATGGCAAACCCTTCAAATCCAAAGGCATACAAATTTAATATTTAAAATTAAATTAAATTTCTGAGATTGAGTGTAATCCTGTTTTGAACAGCATTCAAGCACCAAAGTAGCACTTTGACAGCTTTGCATATTTGACCCAGGATGAAGATGTAGATATGTTGATCCTGTCAAGCAGCTTCACAAAGCGTTGGAGAAATTGCTGAAACTAAAACCATCCCTTCAGGAAGGAAGTAATATAATAAAATGGAACTCCCCTGCAATGTTATCCCCTTTTGTTGCTAATTATCACATTTGCCAGGTATTTAAATCAAAAGAAGACTATCAACCTTTTGAGTCATCTTCCTTAAGGCAATAATTAAAGAGTGGAAGTATTCACCTAAGGTGAACTCAACTGGCTAAAGAAAAATAACTGTATGTCACATTTAAGATGTTTGTTTTATAGTGGAAGGGCTTGCTTCTTTTTTGTTCCTTTATATTGCATTAATTATTAATGGATTGATGGAAATGCATTCAGACAAAGCTACATGGGTTTTCGTATCTTCATGCAATTCTCTATTCCGTGTCTAGTAAGACATTCTCAGAAGCATTTTCTATTTACGGTATCTTGTGAAACTCTTTGGATTAATCTACCTTATTTATTCTTATGAAAGGATAAGTATCTTTGACCAGATAATGCATTCCTATTCATAATCAGTAGATGTCAGTCACGATTTGATTCTGTTAGTCTTCTCCTTTTGTTCCTTTTGTCACTTTAAAATATTATACCTTGGATGTTTGAGGATCCATTGCATTTTGACTGGGAAAACTGGATAAAAAATTTTTAAAAATTATTCAACCTGATTTCCTAATATGGTGTCTTAATTACTGCAAAACTATGCTATGTAAGTGATTTTACAACCATCAATTTGTATGTATACATGTATGTACTGTATGTATGCATCTGTTTATTATGGCACAAACTTTGTTCCCTTTGCAAAATCATTGCAGTGGAAACTAATAGCCACACCTTTTGGGTGTTCATAGTTGGCTGGGCATAAGACAACATAAAATAATAGAAATGGTTAGTAAGAATACAGTAGGTTTCAAGAAGAATCAATCAACCCACTCCTGGACCAAATAAAAATTGACTGTTTCCTTTATTGGTGATTAGCAATGTGTAACATATTTTGTATAAATGATGTCTATTGGTGAGTAACCAGGAAGAAAAATGATTACGCTATGCTTGGCAAGGTTGAGGAAAATACGAGAAATGAGAGGAAACTACCAATAGAGACTGTTGGTTTCATCATATCAGGAGTCATATTCTGGTTTTATCACAAAAGCTCTAAGCATGTAGCTAGATAAAATGCCCCTTCCCAACCTTGCTAATATGCTATACTGTAAAGAATGAACAGTTTGAATTGATGGATTTCATTTATCTCAATGAGTACTATAAATATTTTTTTTCTTTTAGCAAAAGAAAGTGAAGACAAAGAAAATCTCCCCAAAAGGACTTCCACAGGTGGCTTCAAATTTACATTTTCCCATTCTACCAGCGCAACTAATGGAGCAAATAGTACAAATAATAAATCTGTTGCAGCTCAGACATCACCAGCAAGCTCAAATGGTTCTTCTTCCAAGAATGCCAATTTGACTACAGCAGTCACAGCCACAAAGGTGAGTTAAGAATGTGATATGGAGCTTTGCAGTTTAAAATTATGGTAGTGATATAAGGACAATTACTGTGAACATATGTGAAGTGAAGCTGCATATCTTTGTCAGTAGTATTCTATTACACTGTAATAATGACTTGCAGCTTGTACTGCTTTCAGCAAATTCAGATTAGGTTTGACATTTTGTTGTACCCTGGATTTATGAGCTCATGAGTTGAAATAATTTTCTTAGTGTGTTCCCCTGCATATGGGTAGTATGGTTAGGCGAGCTCTGCTAAATAATGTTATCTTTTTAAAGTAGGATTTGTACTTATAATCACAGGCATTATGGTTGGTTTGTTAAATTATTTTTAATTCTTCTGCATTGCCAGTATCACTTTTGTGAGATAGGCAGCCTTAAATATTTGAATAAATACATACTGTTTTTATTCTTAGTCTTATAAAGTCTGGCAAGTTTAAACAAGCTGAAACACTTAAGATGTAACACATAGACAATGTTAATATTATCTATGTCTCTTAAAATGTTATTTTGGAAGGTATTTAATAAACTCAAAATGTACTATATTGAAGCCATGAAATGGCTACTTTGCCATATTTAAATCCCCATTTTTCTAATTCCCGTTTTGATTTTAATTCTCCTTGACAATTTAGTACTTCTTTGTATGCAGTTATCTTATCTGGGCTTAGGAGTTTCAGATATATGCAGGCCTCCACTGGAGCTATCCAAATTGGAATTTTAATATAACATTTCTTCCTTCTCTTATTCCATACTTCCCATAGAACCCTTCTCACATGATTTAAAAAATCTTTTACCTTATCTTTTTCTTCCCAGATATATGCATGCTTTTAGTAAATTATGTTGTTAGCTGCGAAGTCGTGTTCGACTCATCGCGACCCCATGGACAATGTTCCTCCAGGCCTTCCTGTCCTTGTTCCTCCAGGCCTTCCTGGAGTAAATTATATCCTTCTATTTTTAACATTCTTTTATTTTCTAGCATAATCCAGTCTTTTACCCAATTTATAATGGCTGCCTCATAATATAATTCCCAGTCTGGGAGACCTAGTCCTCCACTTTCTTTTGCCTCCTGAAGCATTTTAATCTTTATCCTTGGTTTCCTTCCTTGGTAACCCTAACCCTTGACAAATAAAGTTCAAAATTGCTTTTTCCAAATCTTTTTTTTTTTAATTAAGAGGGACCGGTAGTTTGAAATAGAAACAAAACCCTTGGGAGGATGTTCATTTTAACTACAGTCACCCTCCCCGTAAGGGAGAGTTTTGCCGTTTTTGTAATTCCGTTCCTATTTTTTGTATCAATTTATCATAATTGTCCTCTTTTATAGTGCTACATCTCGAAGAAAGCCAAATTCCTAAGTATTTTTTTTACTAGTTGTATTCCCAATTTTTCCTCTAATTCTTTTTTATTTTTTTCCAATATATTTTGGTTATCGTTTTAGTTTTTTGTTTATTTATTTTTAGCCCCACAACCTTTTCTTTGAAAAGCTCTTCTGAAATCAATTCATTGAGTGAAAGTTGGCACATTTTGTGGAAAACAAAATTTATAAAATGGGAAAATGTCATTGCTATTTGTAAGGTCTTTCTCCATCGGTTCACATGTGACTCTTTATAACCAACAGGGAAGTTTAGTTGGCCTTGTGGATTATCCAGATGATGAAGAGGAAGAGGAAGAAGAAGAAACATCCCCAAGAAAAAGACCTCGTCTTGGCTCTTAAAAATGTCGAAACAAACTCTGATAGAGGGTGCTTAAATGCTATGACTGAACTAAATAGTCTGACTCAGAAAGCGTTCTCCCTGGAAAATACATGAGAATACAAGGAGTAGCAAACGAAAATCTACTAGAAAGGTTATGTTCTGAGAACACCACGCTTCCAAAGAACCTAATCCCTTTCTAGTCAAGGAGTCTGCCATTCAGACTTAAAATGTTAAAACAGTGGATTAGTAATCAGCACCTGGAATGAAAGCTTGCCAGAAAAAATAGTCATCTTGGGTTCAATGAGGGGATGGGGATGGAAGAAGAAATTTTGATATTGCAGGATTTCCCCAGTTTGTAGCAAGCTAGAAGAAACTTGTAAGGCTTCAGTTGCAAACCTAGTAATATAACTTCGTAATGGTGCTGTCCATTGTGGTTTTTTTTAGCAATTGCCTTTTTTAAATAATGAATTCTCTTTCCATTAAAAAAAATCAGAATTTGGGACCACTGTTTGCACAGTCAGCCAAATTATAGAGGGTTGCTTACTGCTACATAGTGCATGTTGAGTGGCAAACACTTTATTTTTTTTCTCAACTCCATTATTTTGGATCGGGGGGAAAAGAACCTGGGTTCTAAATGCAAGCAGACTAGAAGGAGCTGTCCAGGAAAATCATTCTATAGAGCATCAGCTTTCCAGGAAAAAAACAACCCTCTAGAAATTATCAATAAACCTTGGTACTTGAAAAGACAGTTGAATTGCAATTACTAGTAGCATTTTACAGAAATAACATTAAACGAATTGCTCCCTGCTAATTTCCAAAAATCTTTTCCTTCAGTCATGTACATTTCACATTAGGAAAAGCAGGTGGAGTTGTGAAATGCTACCAGAAACTCTTGAATCTTACTTCAACAATATATATAATCTGGGAGGCAGAGTTAATATGCAGCACTATAATCCTAAAGGGTTTAGCATAAAGCTGCTTCCTAAACACATTCCATGTATTTAAGCAAATGTCTAAAAGTACACTAGGTAAATTAATGAAGGCAACCATTTTGAGACTTTTTTCCCTTTCAGAGCAACTGAATTGTAAATATTTTAATGTTAGTTTGGCCATATATGATCTGAGATCATGCACACAAAATTTCCTAAATTACAAATTGTGGCAAGAGTGATAACAGGAATCCTCAGTTATTGGTCACTCTTAAAATACGGCATGGGTCCATTTCTCCTGGAAATTTCAGTTTTAATTTTAGCTATTGTTTGAAAAGATGGGCTGTCTGTAGATATGAAGTATAGTTTTTCCATAAAACAGAAGTTTATTTTGTATTGAGGGGGGGAAAAACCACTGTACTTGTTTTACACCATTTGTATACATGTGGTAATACTAATGCTGACCTGTAAAATTCAGGAATTAAAATGTGACCCTGTAATTCCATGATTAATGGTTTTTTATTGTTTTATTGTTGTAAATGGTAAGTTAATTCAAATTTAGAGATGTGGCCATTTTAGTTTATTTTAATGATAGTGATTTGTACAATTTAATCTGAATCAAATCTAGCAGAAAAAGCAATACTCTTAGATTTGATTCAGTGTGTTGTGATGACTGACAATGTGGTCTGAAGGACATATTTCTGCCCTTTAGGGGCTCCAGGCAACCAACAATGGGGCTTTCCTTTTCTCTTTTTCAATGAAGACTTTGAAATTGTTACAGAAACAATTTGCTTCAGCAGATTTTCTATATTGACTTGTACTTCTTTAAGTACTCTTGGCAAGTCTTTACCCCTCATAGAAGTAACTCTTTCCCATAAAACTGAATAGCAAACCATAGGAAAATTAAGATGTGCCATTTCCTTGAAGTGATGTTCATCTGGCCTGGATCCAAATTATTTAATAAATCACTGAAAAAAAGATCCAATACACATCTGGATCATTTTCTTTCATTCTATTTCAAAGACTATTAAAAACTTTAGAATGTGCAGATTCATTTAAGCTGCTTCAATACATGAGAAAAAAGTTGATTTTTTAAATTTTAACATAAACAATAGATGACTTTTCAGCCAATATCTGAACACAGCTGTGAAAAATGCATTCAATTTCTCCCGTTTAAATTACGCAATCTAATTCAGTACATACTTCCACCTCAGTTCTTTTAGTCTGGTTTCTTTTTGCCACAAGACAGCCTACATTTCAAATGCCTGGGGTCCTTCAACTGAGTTTTTAAAAAAAAAGATGACATCTGCCAACATGTCTGAGTTAAATACTATTTTAATAAAAAGTTATATGAAATGTGGATGGATGACCTGTGTTTATACTGTATTACAAGAATGAAAAGTTTTCTTACCACCGAGAGAGTGTTTTTAAATTTACTCTAATGAAATATAAGCAATATTAGAAAGCTGTTTGGCATAATTATGATTACAATGAATGCTGTATCCAAAAAATTTAGTAATAGCGTAGGCTCATTTAAAAGGTTTGGAAATGCTAACACTTAACAACCTGATTAATCATGCTGTCATTTGTACAATGCATACTGAGCCTGATTCACACTATGACACAGTTTAAATCCAGACAGTAAATAAATTAGTT
>JANHFQ010002872.1:10666-21051 GCA_032468035.1 Aparallactus werneri
TCCACAAGTCTTAAAGTTGCCAAGGTTGGAGACCCCTGGGACCCATCCCTGCCCAACATAACCATCTCTTTCTGTCTCTCCCTTCCTCTCCCTTATCTTGACAGAGACTATTGATGACAACAGTGTTTTCGATCTCTTTGAGTTAATTGGCTTTGGCCGCAAGGGAGCCCACAAAGGATTCGGGGTGCATTCGGTCAAAGGACTGGAGACTTCCAGCCCTGCCTACCGCATAGACAATGCCGACCGTATCCCTGCTGTTCCTGACCACAAATTTCAAGACATTCTTTATTCCACCCAAGCTGAGAAGGGCTTCATCTTGCTAGCTAATCTTCGCCCGATCAAGAAGGACGCCGGCACCATTCTGGCCGTGGAGCGCAAAGACAATTCTGGCTACGTTTTTAAGTTGGTGCTAAATGGCAAGGCAAAAACTTTGGACCTGAGTGTCTTTCCCGATGAAGGGAACCAAAGTTTGGTATCTGTGGAGGAGGTGAAGTTGCCCATTGCGCGATGGAGTAGCATCACCCTCTTTGTGCAAGAGGATCAGGCTCAACTCTATGTGGGCTGTGAAAAAATGACAAATGTTGAGCTGGAAATTCCCATTCAAGACATCTTCACTCGGGATCTGTCCAACAGAGCCAGACTCCATATTGCTAAAGGAGGAGTTAATGACAACTTCCAGGTAAGATACTTTCTTATAACAGGTTCAAGAGTCAAATTCAAGGAAGCCAATTGGATTTGCCATTTTGAAAAAAAAAATAGTTTCAAGAAAGTAAAATTTTTTGCCCCGACTACTCATTATTGACTACTATGCACAGCAATGGGGATTTAACTGACACTTGGAATATTAACATGTACAGTTAAATGCATCCAATGGGATAAGCTTTAAATTGAATTTGAGTCTTTTGTTAAAAATTAGGCAAGATATCATTGTTGATATGAAAAGGAAGTGAAAGACTGATTTATGATCAACTACTGAGAACTCTGGCCAGCATAGTTTACACTTGCATTACAAATTAAAACAATAACATCTTTAAATATAGGTATGAAAATTCTTACACAGGCTGAATTAAATATAGGTCACTCCTAACCCAAGCTGACTAATATATTAAAGGCAAAAACGAAGTGAGTGTTAAAACATAAATTGATGATTGTGCCTAATTAAAACACATAAATAAAACGCATCAAGAATTCCTCTTGCAATAGTGATGGATTCTCTCAATCTTTATGTTTTCAGGGAGTGCTGCAGAATGTGCGGTTTGTGTTTGGAACTACACTGGAAACCATCCTGAGGAATAAAGGCTGTCAAATCTGTACGTTAGAAACCTTTTTCTTCAAATGTATTGGCCCATTGATTATAAGATTCCTCTTTTTGTGAGAAGAATGAGTTTAGACACAAAATGAAATGCAGACCACTGTATTTTAAGGAAATATTGCCTTACATTTGTTTAAGCTGAATTCTGCCAGTTTTTCACAGTGTTTCTATATATAATCTGTATGTGTTTTAATTGTTTCTTTAGCGACTGGAACACTGATTAAATTAGACAATCCCATGAATGGCTCCCGTCCAGCGATTCGCACCAACTACATCGGCCAGAAAACCAAGGACATCTGTGGCTTTACTTGTGATGATCTAACCAAAATGTTTGTAGAACTGCAAAGCCTGCATGCCCAGGTTACAAAACTTCAGGATTCTATCAACCAAGTAAGTGGATATTAAATACCCAAGAAAGAATCAAAAGCCTCCTGACTCATAAATGCGAACTCTTTTCCATTCCAAAATGATGGGAAACAAACATTCACTTACAGTACTGTAAAAAAGAAATATTTTAAAGTGACCAGCCTGGGCAATGTTTGTGCATAAGAAAAAACCTATTACTTTCTTCTCAGCCACCAGGTTACTACCTAAGATGCTTCATACATGTTTAAGCCATGATTAAATCTGTATTGTAGTATGCTGAATGAAATATAAGGTTTAGCTTCATCTTATTATGTTAAATCAAGGCCAATATAGCATTACATTAAATTTAGTCAGTGTCTAATATGAATAGTTTTTGCAACTGACCTAAAAGTAGATATATCCTGCTGTACATATAATCCTCTACTTACAATCAGTTACTCAGCAACCGTTCAAAGTTACAATGAAAAAGCTACTTACAACCCAGATTTGAAATTCCAATGGTCATCCAGCCCTGTAGGGTCATGTGATCATATTTTCGATGCTTGGCAATTGGCCTGCGTGCATGATTGTTTTCATGGTCACATGACTGTGCCGTATCACATTTTTGCTGGAAACTGGCATTTACTTCCAGTTTCCAGCAAAAAAACATCCTATAGCAAACAATTGGCTTACTTATCCAACACAGCATTTGCTTAAAGTCATAAAATTGGGTGCGGTCACAAGTTGACCCACTTAACAACAAGGTTCAATTATGGTCATAAATTGAGGTCTACCTCTAGTCATTTGCAGTATTTTTATTAAACTTTCTCTAGCAACTATTGTCTTAGAAATCTGGCTAAAGCTTGCATCTGTATATAGTCCAGCTTCCCCTGAAGCTTCTCCATAGGGTCTAACATAGGTAAGCAATCCAATGGAGAAAAATAAATGCATTACTTTAGTTATATCATTTAAATACTATGTAGGTATTTAGAACTGTAGCATTTAACATGGAAGCATAATCCTTTCTAAGTAATCAGTGTAAAAGCAATTTTCTTGCTCTGTCAGATTCAGACTGATTTATAAATCTTTATTATATCTTTTATGTCTGATGTAAAGGAACTTATCGCCCCATATAATATAAAGAAAGGAATATGCCTGCACAATAATGTTGTGTATGAAAATACAGCTGAATGGACCACTGATACCTGTACCACGTGTACCTGCCAGGTAAGCTTCTTTACAGCTAACTAGTCACTAAAGGATTTATCATGCATCTAGTTAGTACGTTATGCAAAATGTAACCCATGCTGAGAAATTGGTGACCCAAATATCTATTATTGTCTTTATAAGAAAGTTTGAATTCATTCTTTTCAACTTAAACCTCCCGCCCTCTATATGTTGTGAATGAATATTTGCAGCAAGGAAAATTATATCAAACTTGCTTCCCTAATGAGAGCTGCGAGCTGCCTTTCTGACAGTTTAAGACAGTTGCATTTGGCTAAAGCTTCTGTGATTTTCTTTGTACTAGCGACATCTAATTCAGTCTTTGTTTATGTTATTCCCTAAAGCTACAAATCATGTTGTCTATTATCCTTTAAAGAACAGGATTAGCAAACGTTATCATTCCTTCTTTTGCACAGTCATTTGCTTTGGGGTTGGGTTTTGTTTTGTTTTGTTTTTGGCATAAGATGAAAATGCACATCAAGCTACAACATGGAATGTTTGAATGTGGAGCCAACTTTCCTAAATCCATTCTACCAATGACTCTAATGATCAAATAAAATTCAGGCAGATAACCAAAATGGTAACTTTGAGAATTTTTATTAGCTTAATGAGACATGATCTGGAAAGCTACTCAACAAGATTTGGCTTTCCCGTTTAATAGTAGCTGTTGATTAAATGAACAAAGGGCTATAAAAATAAATAAGGATCACAAATGATTGAAGGGATTCATATTCTTGGGATTGTTTTGACTTCAAAAAGCTTCAGTATACTCCATCAAAAGCCAAACTACTCATTGTTCAGATTCCAGGCAGCAATCGTCTGCATACTTATTAAAATTGCATTCAGCTTAATGGGACTGAAAGTCAAAATAGGCTTCAAAACTTACAATCAGGACTGAAAATCAATCCTGATTGTAACATTTGAAGCCTATTTCTGGCTTCGTGATTACTAACCTGATGACATAAGTTCTTTTAAGTCAGTACCTAAAGTATCCTTACTGCTTCCAGTTGGAAAGAAGATGCATTTATTTTCTCTTTCTCTTCTCCCATACTAATTATAGTCTCTCCTTTCTAAATGTTAAACAGCTGTTGGGAAAAATACTTTGCATAATGGAGTATGACTTGTTGTAGTAGAGCATTAAGGCATTGGGAAACGAAATATCAGATTTATGTGGTTTGTTTTTTTTTTAATATGAGGGTTTCTTTTTCCTGTTTAGAATTCTGCGGTAATGTGTCATAAAGTGTCTTGTCCACTCATGCCTTGTTCCAATGCCACAGTTCCTGATGGTGAATGCTGCCCACGATGCTGGCGTAAGTTAACTACATCCCCTTAAATTACCCTATTTGATAAGTTTTAGTGTTTGTTTTTGTATTTTCAATGCCTGCATCTAGAAGGTATAATTTACCTTGAAAAGTGTATATGTGAGAGAGCACAGTTTCTAGCCTGAGATTCTGAAACTAAGGTAGACATCTTTAAAATTGCCACTACATTCAGGATCAGCTATAAATATTAGATGTTGAACTAAGCACACAATGCCAACCATTGTTATTTTTGTTTACAGATGAATGGCTTGTGTCAGGGTAACTTGAATTGGGTAAAAATTAAAAGACAAATAAAATCAAGAAAGAGCTACAAGTCCAGTCAGGATAGCAGACATGAGAGTAAAAATTTCTAAGAATGATGAAACTCCCACTAGTTTATTCTGAGTTGTGATTCATAGTTTGAGGAAAATAAAGCAAAATCTTAATAGAGTTGTTCATATCCTTTGGGAGATTTCAGGAACTGGTAGCATGAATATCTGTGTTTATTTTCTTTTCCTGGGTGAGCACAAAATATGTTATACGAGACCTGGGTCATCTGGTTCTGAATATTTCTTACATTCGTATGTAATTTGGATAGGTTGGTTATCAAAGAGCAGAGTAAATGGAAATTTACAGGGCAATATAAAATCTGTCACCATATTAATTTGGCAATCTCTGCTTCCTATTGAGGTCACTTCTAAAAATGGTGATTATTTTTTATTATATTATATATTTATTACGTTTATTTTTCTTCTTTTTACAGCAAGTGACTCCGCAGATGATGCTTGGTCTCCCTGGTCTGAATGGACCTCTTGTTCTACCACCTGTGGCAATGGGGTTCAGCAGAGAGGTCGCTCTTGTGACAGAATCAACCATCTTTGTGAAGGCTCCTCAGTGCAAACACGGATATGTAACATGCAAGAATGTGATAAGAGATGTGAGCATTCAAATTCTTTACATTATAGATAAATGCTATCTATTTTCCCTCTGTCCTTCCATACTTAATACTGGGAAACATTGTTTTACTTCAGATCAGGGTAAAACCTTTAGTTGTAATAGGATTTAAGAGATGGTTGAGATAGTTGATGATTAAAACAAAAATACTTCCTATAAAAATGATTTTCTGATTCAAGTGACAGCAATATCAGTGGGGTAATTAATAGAATATTTGTAGCTCAGGTTGAGCTGTGGCTCTCTGAATTTGGTTCTTTTCTTGCAGATGTTTCATTACCCAACTAAGTAATATCATCAGTGCTAGTATAATCAAACTCAAAGAGTTCCAAGGACCCCACAGTGTGGTAATTTCCTAACCTACTAATACAAGATTTTGCTATTCACTAAACAATATTTTACTTCTTACAGTCAGACAGAATGGTGCTTGGAGCCATTGGTCCCCTTGGTCTTCCTGCTCTGTTACTTGTGGAAGTGGGTTAATCACTCGAATCCGTCTGTGCAATTCTCCACTTCCTCAGATGGGAGGCAATACGTGTGAAGGAGAGGCACGAGAAAACATGCCTTGCCAGAAAAGCCCATGCCCAAGTAAGTTTATTTATTTATTTGTTTATTTTATTATTAAAATTTGTATGCCGCCCAATCCCGAAGGACTCTGGGCGGCTCACAACAAAATTATAACAATAAGGTAATACAACTAAAACCTAAAACCTAAAATTAAAGATATTAACAAGTGCTCAGTCCTCACAGTGTCTACACAGATTTCAATTGATTGGGCTTCCAGACGTTCCATGGCCCCTGTTTACAGTGATTTTGTATGAGAAACATGATAGCATTTTAATATTCATCACCTGAGACTGAGAACAGAAATTGTTAAAACTTTTTCAAAAAGTCAACCTGGATTTCTAATGCCAATGGCATTTCTCCCTTCAGTTCCAAGATCCAGTAATATTTCTTTTTTGGATTTGTTTTGTTTTCAGTTAATGGGAACTGGGGACCATGGTCGCCTTGGGATGCCTGTCCAATTACATGTGGAGGAGGCATTCAGAAACGCAGCCGTCTTTGCAATAATCCAGAGCCCAAATTTGAAGGGAAAGATTGCATTGGTGATGCAACAGCCACTCAGATGTGCAACAAGCAGGATTGCCCAATCGGTGAGTAATGGCCCATCGTGAACTATCAAGCAGCATATGTAAGAGTGCTGTGTCATTTTCAGAAGAGTATGGCAAAGTAGAAAATGCGACAACTTAAATTTCATAAGAAAGAAATGTGAAATATTTTGGCAAAATAACTGCATTATGACTTCCATGATCTTGTTGCTACTCCTGATATTCTATCAGGTATTTTTACGGTGGCCACCTCATTCTGTCTAATGACAAGAACAGCCAAGAAAATAAAACTTGATTTGTGCCAATTTTCTTGCCGTTTTTTAGATGGATGTCTATCTAATCCTTGTTTTGCGGGAAGTAAATGCACTAGCTTCCAAGATGGTTCCTGGAAATGTGGCCCATGCCCTGTTGGCTATCAAGGAAATGGAATTAGATGCAAAGATATTGATGAAGTAAGATAATTTGCATGCATTAATATAGTCAATGTTCAAGATGTTTGCAAATGAATCTATGGCCAAAATTTTCTCCCACTTCTTCATATTTCAGTGCAAAGAGGTCCCGGATACTTGCTTTGTACTTGGTGGAGTACACAGATGTGAGAACACTGTACCTGGTTATCACTGCCTGCCTTGTCCCTCCCGCTTCACAGGAACACAGCCCTTTGGTCAGGGCATGGAAGATGCAATGGCGAACAAACAGGTACTGTCAAAATGGAGTTGTTTCCTGTTGATGAAACCTCAGTCCCTTTTGAATTAAGGCCCATTCAGTCTCATATATGACCAAGAATTAAAGAAGATACCAGGTAGCGGTTTACTTTATTACATTCAGCCATGTGATTTTGTTCAGAGGTTGCATATAAGAAATTCAGTTTGAATCAAGCTGGAAACCCATAAAATAAGCAAATGGAGAGCCACAAATGGTAGGTGGGATTCACTGGGCAGTCTTTTCTTTTGTGTAAAGAGACTGACAACTGAGAATTGAAGCCCTAGTTGGTACCTAAAACATGATAAAGAAAACCATATACCTAATTCTCTTTAAAGAGAATTCACACAAAATCATAGTCAATAGCTGCTTGCTTTGAAAACACAGTAGAAATGTCAGGTGTCGGTTCTTCCATTGATACATTAAAAGAAGAATGAGGTAAAGACATCTCTGCAAGTGTATTCTTAATTCTGTTTTAGGTATGCAAGCCACGTAATCCATGTGCTGATGGAACTCACACCTGTAACAAATATGCCAAGTGCATCTACCTTGGACACTTCAGTGACCCGATGTATCGCTGTGAATGTAAACCAGGGTATGCCGGCAATGGGGTTATCTGTGGAGAAGACACTGACTTAGATGGATGGCCAAATGAGGATCTTCACTGTGTTGCCAATGCTACTTATCACTGCACTAAAGTAAGCCTATTTCCTGATTATATGCCATTCCATTCTTTAATACTGGGGGAAAGTGTTTTGGTTAGTATTTTAGTATATGAGCTTATTGAATTAATACTACTTAAATGAACTTATGAGATGAAACAGAATGGCCCTTTAGTTTTCCCATTTTTCCAAATTTTGTGATGCAAATTTCTGGGGAAAATAATCACGTACCGAAAGGAGATAGCACAAAAGGGCACAATATTATGAAGATCTTATAGTGGACATATTTACTATGCAGTGTAGTACATTTAAATAAATTAGTTGCCATGGAACCAACCCAAATTTACTGAAATACATTGATCATATAACTCACATGCATTTTTAAAAATAACTGCTTATTTTGGATAAATGTAAGTGTTTCAAAACGATTTCTTCTTGTTGTTCAAAAATCATGATTTCAGTGATGCTGACAGTGCTCTAAATTAAAGAATCACCAAGAGAGGGGTGTCTGCCTTTGTAATCTGAGCTCTACTTTGTGTGAAATTAAAGACACATGTGCTATATCTTTTTCTGCAGGATAATTGCCCTAACCTTCCCAATTCTGGACAAGAAGATTATGATGGAGATGGAAGTGGTGATGCCTGTGATAATGATGATGACAATGACAACATTCTTGATGATAGTGTAAGTTTAATAAAAACATTCATGTTCCTCTGTAGTATAGACAATGTCCATCTCAGTGACAACCAAAGAGCAAAAGATGTACACTGCATGTACATCCAGTGAAACCTTGGAATGGTTTAGTAATTTTTTTTCCCATGCAGTCATGGGAAAAGTAAAATACGAAATAAAAATCCTTGCCCATTTCCTACTCTGTTCATAGTAAAATGACATGTCACAGGTTTGCCCATCCATGTACTGTCTCTTCCTACCATTAATGTAAAATGCAGAAAGAGGAGGAGATTGAATCCATGACACAAGATTGAAAAGTAGCTAGTCTTCAGCAGCAATTTGAAACAGTTATCTAATTGGTAGCTAAACATGAATTTAAAAGAAGTTTTGCAAAAAATATGGATACTGCATCACATATCACTTTTGTTACTACTCACCTTTCATACAAAGGCAAAGAAAGAATTCCAGCAACATGTCTTTGCTGCCCTACTTACTCTGGTAAATCTACCTAACACGTTATTAATGACACTGCCTGCACCAATATCTGAGCAAATTTTAAAACAAGGCTTTTAAATTTTCCTTCTGCAGGATAATTGTCCATTGAATTACAATCCACAACAGTATGACTACGATAGGGATGATGTTGGTGATCGCTGTGATAATTGCCCATACAATCACAATCCTCTTCAGATAGACACGGACCAAAATGGAGAAGGCGATGCCTGTGCTGTGGATATTGATGGAGATGGTAAAGTTTGGTTACTTCTTCTTTTCTTCTATTATCATGACTGTCCAAGTCATCTCAAGGTAGAGAGTCTGCCCTTGAGCAATTTCTACTCTTAATGATGACCTGGACATGCCAAACATTCCAAGCCGATAAATGAAAAATAGAGAAACTAAGTTATACATTTGCCATTTTGGAGCTACTTTTGCTGTTGCATATTCTAATAGCATCCCATGTTTTCCATCTACTTACTTTATGTCATATGTGGCACCTTCTATAGAAACAGATTTTATTTTTATGCTGCATCCTATTTGGTTTGTAGATATAGTTGAAGATGTACTGCCATTGACCGCTTAACAGCTCTATTCGTGTTAGATGCCTAAAGAGATAGGCTATTGGTTTGGCTTCTATGAACCATTTTCTCGTAATTACTTTTATGCAATAACTTATCTAGATGCATTTACCATTAAAGATACCTGAATGGGTTCCTCTACATTTCTAGGCATTCTTAATGAAAGAGACAACTGCCAATATGTGTACAATGTGGATCAAGTGGATTCAGACTTGGATGGTGTTGGAGATCAGTGTGACAACTGTCCAATGGCGCATAATCCAGATCAGGTCAGTTTAAGTGCCCTTGGGCAATCAAATATTTATTTAATCTTCTAATATACAGAATGCCATGTACAGTTCTGCAACATATGTCAACTAATCAAGAAAGGATACAATTGTTCTTAATTGGGACATATACAGAACATCTTTTTAAAATAAAAATGAGGGATCCTTGGTGCTCTCTGAGCTTGTTTGTTTTCTTCTTGCAAATGTTTCATTTTCCAAACTAGGTAACATCATCATGATGTTTGGGTAATGAAACATATGCAAGAAACCAAGCAAGTTCAGAGAGCACCAAGTACCCCTCATATCAACCCTGTGTTACAAATATTCTCCTATATTAAAAATCAAAATCTTAAATGAGATTTTTCAGAACACATCTGAAAATAAATCTTATTAAATGAGGTACATGGTGCTGATAGAAAAAAAATCATCTGGTAATCATTTTTTCACTAAATCTATATTCCTTCATTCATTAGAGAAAGGCAAAATACATAGAATAACCTCTTATTTTCATACCAACAAAAGAATTTCCATGGCTGAGGATAAACCTGAACCTAACATCTTAACCACTACTCTGTATTCGGGTGAAAAATTATATAGTAAAACTAATAATTGGAAAGAAAGGTCTATGTAGATATTACAAGTATATTAAATGCAGATTAAATAAAATTGGTAAAAGGTAAAGGTTCCTTCGCACATACGTGCTAGTCGTTTCCGACTCTAGGGGGTGGTGCTCATCTCCGTTTCAAAGCCAAAGAGCCAGCGTTG
>JANHFQ010002875.1:34292-44526 GCA_032468035.1 Aparallactus werneri
TCTTCAGGAGCTCCGTTTGGGGTCACAGAAATTCCTAAACAATTTCTGACCCAGCTGGGGTTTGTCTCGGGAGTCCAGTCTACCTGTGTGTGAAGTTTGGTGCAGATTGGTTCAGCCCTGGAGGAGCCTATACTGGACATACAAATAAACAAACCAACTAACTAACTTAGGAGGGCTCTGTTTTATATTATACAAATATTATGCATCTATACCTCTGAGTATCATCAGTTATATAGAACAACTAGACACAAGGACAGTTTCTTCCCGAATGCCACCACTCTGCTAAACAACTACCGTAATTCCCACAACACTGTCAAATTATTTACTAAGACTGTATTACTAGTACTCTTCTCATCCTTCCTAGTACCCATCTCTTCCCACTTATGATTATAAACATGTTGCTTGTATCTTTACAACTTATATTGTTTTATTGTTTCCTAGTATGATTTGTTTACTTATTAGTAACCTATAGACTATCACTAAGTGTTGTATCTTATGATTCTTGATGACTGTATTTTATTTTTTCTTTATGTACACTGAGAGCTTATGCACCAGACAAATTCCTTGTGTGTCCAATCACACTTGGCCAGTAAAGAATTCTATTCTATTCTATTTAAATTCATCTTCATTCATGGTGAGAAAAAAACCCTAAAACTTAAAAACCTTAAAAATACATACAATGGTAATTTATGGAAAAACACACAGTTTGTTCTATAGATATCTCTGTTTTTACAGGCTGAATTACAAACATGTAGTAATGATGCCTTAGGGCTTTGCTCTCGAGCATCGGAGTACAATGAGTCTAACCTTTTCACCTCCTCAACTCCCCAGTGTGTCACTGGTGGTCAAGTATATGTGCCCTCCTCTCATCTGCACACCCACAGTAGAGAGATTCATCAGTTGTTCTTGTCAGGAGCCTCTATTAATCACTGTAGGTGCACATGTGCTTTCTGCTAATGCATCTCTCCCTTCTCAATGGGACTCTGTTGCAAAACTGGCTGCCACCAGCAGATATCTTAGGCAATTAATTAAGATGTCATTTATAGGCCCTTTGGGTGACCTTAATTAAACTGTAAAATGGTGAATGCTAATAAGAAAGATGATATCTCTGTAGGTGGCAAATCAAGTGTATTAACCTCCCAGTCAGGAAGCTTGGCTTCATTTGATACAGGATCTGAGAAGCAACCATAGCAGTGGCATTCAGCAGCTCATTGCCTTCTTCTGAAAACCTCAAAAGTAGAGAATAGGATGTTTTGCTAAAATTATGCTAGAACTATTATGCATGTGCCTTGAATTTCTCATAAAGCTACTGTAGATCTTGCTTATGTTGAAGCCCTAATGATCACACTTTATTATATACTCTCTATGAACTCTTCTATCAAAGAAATAACAATGGTACTCTCAGTATTCTAATGATTAATGTTTTGGACGTCTCCCAAGACATCCTGATGGCAATATAAGGTATATTCAGCAGACATCCATATTTATTTATTTATATTTTAAAGAACTGAGTTAATAATTTACATTAGAGATGTGTTTATTGGTTGTGGTTGTATTAGCTACTCTTAGTAAAGATGCAAATGAGCAGAAAACTACCAGGAGAAATCACAGGATTAAAGCTGGAGGTACAGAATAAAAATTTAGCATATCAAGAACATCTCCACAATATAAGGGTAAGCATTTTTTCAGGACAGAAATATTGGGCCTACTTAGTAAAATAAAAGTCTAGTAAAAGAAACCTGTCAGTATGGTGGAAGGTCAAATATCCTTAGGCTAAAGTCTTATTTGGTAGTATATATTATCCTCAAAAACATATTATGTGAACAATGCACAATGTGATTTAAAAAACAATATCTAATATTTTTTTTTATGTAAGGATGCCCTTAAATTGAGTTTGAGTTTGAATGCCATTTTCTTGGCTGTCTTATAAAAAAAAATGAATGAGTGTTTGGCTTCTCCCTCCTCCCAATATAGAATTTCCCATTGCTGCTTTGAACACAGCTGAGACTATGCTTCCTGCCAGATTTAGTCTTTAACAAGCAAGTATTTTCAAATTGAGTTATTGGCCATCACATCTGGGTCAAAACATTCTATAAATTAGAAATCTATTTGTTGGCACAATTGCCACTCAGGCTTATTTTGTTCTGTTTTGTTGTTGTTGTTATTGTTTTGTTATGTTAGTTATTTGTTTTATAGTCAGATAATAAACCGGAATGCACTCACACATCCCTAATATTCTGGTTTATATTCATGACTAGTGATGGAGTAAGGTTTAGTGAGTGAACCATTGTCTGAATGAAGTAACTCTTTTCCAATGTCCATGCATAAGCAGAAATGATTGTTTCAAATATTTTCGAATGTACAAAGCTGGTACATTCAAAACTCAGTTAATCCAGCTGGAGGTGTTTTGGATGTTCTGTTTCAGCGCTATGAACAGAAATTGTCTTGTTATCTTGTGAATTATATTTTAGTTCTCAGAAATGATAAAAATGGAATCTTTCCACAGAACATTGAGGTATGCAACAGTGGCAAATATCTGTAGCTCAGGTGTAGGATGAGGGTCAAATTTTGTTCTCTGAGCTTGTGCGTTGGTTTTCAAATGTTTCATTCCTGCTAGGTAAAATCTTCAGCATAGTTTAGGGGATGTCAGTGTCAGTGACCTATTTATAAGGGTTTCAGGTGTAGGTGTGTATCAACACCAAGCAGCACCAGTTCAATTGAAGCAACACAAAAATCATCAGCCACGCTACCACCCACAATGCTCATGAGTTCCTCGAAGCCTTGCACAAGCAATTACATAAACAGCCATATTGACCTACAACCAGCCTATGAACCCCTCTGAATCCAATCCAATCACAGAGACAGCACCAACCTTCAACCCAGCCATGCAACTCCCTCATCAGCAGTTCATCTTCCAAAGACTCTGACCTAACCTTCCTATCACAAGACCCTCACTGATGACTCACACCTGGCCCATCACAAGACCTCACTTGATACACCCTCACTTGAAGCCCTTATAAACAGAAGAACATTGATATTGGCATCCCCTAAACTCTTTTGAAGATGTTCCCTAGACTGGTAATGAAACATTAGGAAACCACCCACAGGCTTGGAGAACGAATTTCACCCACATTGAGGTATTTATTTTACTTGGACTTATATGCTGCCCCTCTCCCGAGGGACTCAGGGTGGCGTACAACATATTAAAAACATACAATACAAAAATTAAGAAAATTATTAAATGTAAAGTCCAAATAAAAATTTTAAAACGGTGGGATCAACATAATCTAAAATTTAAAAATTGGTAAAAACTAATTATGATCTACAATTATATGGTATGATTAAGATGACATGATTTCTTCTTATTATTTCTCTATTTCTTATTACTATTACTACTACTTTAAATATGTTAATGTTGCATACTATTGGATACTTTTTGTAGTTATCTGCTTGAATACCTTTGAGATTATGGCAGTCTGATAAACAAACTCAAGAGCATGTTAACGAGAAAAACTTTTAAGGGCCTGCTGGACTGGTGTTGCTGGCTTCTGAAACAATCTCTACAGTCCAAATACATATTATTTAGAAGTTTGATTGTTTTTTGTATGTTGCAGGCGGTCAACATGCAAAGAGCAGACCGCCAGGAACATGAGTCACATTGCTCACAAACTGCATTCAAGTTACATGGGATAGTCTTGATCTGGAGAAGGCCAGATTCAAGATGCCAATGCAGTGAGCAATCTTCCAAGGCATTCTGAAGAATCCATTATCAGTAAGATAAGAAGCATAGGCAGAATGCATCTCCTTCCTAAATGTAGCAAGCCATCAACAATGTTATTATATATTTTCCCCCAAAACATTTTAGGCTGATTGATTGCTTTGGTTTGGTCAGCTCTTCTGGAGTTTGTTTGTTTGTTTTTTTTACATCAGCATAATGTGTTCATCATTGCATTCTGTGCTTTCTATTTTGCCTTCTTATTTGTGAAGACTTCCGCATATATTAGAAATGCAAAAGGAAAAAAAAAAAGAACTCGGACAGCAGAAAGGAAGGCAAAGAAGAAGAAGAAATTACAGGCCATGTAAGGCACTCTCCCTGGTAGGATGTGAAAATGGAAGAAATACCTCGGAGTCAGTCCCACACACAACTAATCTCTAAATCAACCAAACATTCATAAATTGAGAAATTCCTTCAAATCCTAGAAGATGTAAATAAATCAATTCCTACTTCTGCTGCTGTCCCAAACTTCCCCTGATTTGAGGTATTTGGATGGGATTTTCAACCAGAAACAGAAAAAGAACAGCTGGCAGCTCTCTTTGTGTCCCCAAAAGAAGAAATGCAAAGGACAGTGTGTAGGGTGGCCTACTAAGCTATGTGTGTGCACTTTGATCCTATTCTGTGTATGGTTGGTATACTCCATAAAACGTTTTGTTGCAAGAGCATTCTTCAACTTGTTGATTTAACTTAGTTGAAGTGTTGTCTTGTGAATTCTTCAAGTGTAAAATGAAGTGTTGTTTTGCTTCAACAGAGTGTATGCATGGTTCATGGTTATTCTTTTGTTCTCTGTTCTACTATATCCCAGTGTCCATTGAAGTTAGTTAGCCAATATTTTTTAATAATAATAATACAACATTAAGCACACTGAAATCAAGAAGAAGATTGGTAGTGAATACATCAGAATAGTGAAGAGGATTTTAAAGTCCAAACCCAGAGGAGAAAATGCCATCAAGACAATTAGCACCTGGTCAATTCCAGTTCTTAGATATTCAGTTGGAATAGTGGGCTGATCTCATGCAGAACTAAAAGCCCTGAATAGGAAACCAGAAAAGTAATGACAAGGAATTGCACCCTTCCTTATGACGAACTTTAAGAACAAATGCATATAAAACCAGAATTGTGAAGACAGAACAAACAGTAAATGCTATCTCTGCAAAGAAGAAGCAATGGACCACCTAGTTCAGTGGTGCAAGAAAATCACAAACAGCAGCATAACAAAGTGGCAGCAATGGTGCATACAATATTTGCAAGAAATACAATTTGCCTGCAAGCAAGAAGTGATGGAACCGCAAAATAGGCAAAGTAATAGAGAACATGAAGAAGCTAAAGTGCTCTGAGATTTTTTAATTCAAATAGACAAGCTCCTACCACATAATATCCTATTCCTAACAATTGTTGATAAGAAAGACAAAAAAAAGTCTAGACAGTGGTTGTTGCAGAACCTGAAAACATCAGAATAGAAGAGAATTAATTGGAGAAAATCACAAAATATAAAGACCTGCAAACAGAAATAGAAGGATTGTGGCAAAAGAAATCAAAGTTGTACTAATAGTAATAGGCACCTTGAGTGCAATTCCAAAACATCTGGAGCATCACTTGAACATATGGAGCATAATTTTCTCAATACCATTGAGAAAATCACAATCAGTCAATAGAAAAAGGCATCTTTACTTGCAACAGTTTATATCATGCGACAATATTTTAAATATTATTAAACAATATCTGCCTATCTCCAGGTCCTTGGAAAGGATTCAATAGGTGGACAAAAATGCCAAATTCATTCTAAACATCTGATGAACTGTGTGTTCAACCATAATAATATAAATAGGAATTATTTTAAGATGTAAGATGTTGGCAGCCAAGTAGAGAAGGATTTTTGTTTGTTCTCAAATGATGGAAAACCTTTGTGTCTCTTCTAGGCAACAGATTTCCTTCCTTCCTTCCTTCTTTCTTTCCTTCCTTCCTTCCTTCCTTCCTTCCTTCCTTTCCTTCCTTCCCATTCATTCTAGCAATTATCAACTGCAATTCTTCAATAGCCACTTGATTAAAAAAAGAGGGGGAGTAAATCTGCAAGCAACTAAATCTTGAAGTCAGTGTTTTTCAAACTTAGCAACTTTAAGATACATGGCCTTCGATTTCCAGAATTCCCAAGCCAATTCCAGAATTCCAAGCCAAGCCAATTCCACATTGTAGAATTCTGGGAAATGAAGTCCATGCATCTTAAGGTTGCCAAGTTTGAAAAGCACTGATTTAAATGTCAGGGTGGAGGGATATATATCCCATGTTCCTGACTGTCACCACTTAATGTACTGCATGGAATTAATTTAATATTATTGTTATAATGAAAGAGACAGCTGTGCCTTGTGTGGAAAAGCACAGGATGGGAAGAGGGGGAAAGAATTATTATAGCCTGTTGTTCTGTTACTGATCATGTCAGTCTCCTAACCTGGATTATCTTGAAGGGCTAATACTGTTTCTCTTTCTCTCCCTTTTATATTAAAGAGAATCATGAAAGGGCATTCTTGAGTTTGTTTCTCACCCCTTCCTGTTTTTCTTAGGCAAACTTCATGTTTTCTATATCTTCTTCAAGCCTACTGTATGTTTATACTGCATTTCATAGAATCTGTGAAGCAAAGTACAAAACTAATTTTTTTAAAAACAACAAAAAACCCCCACAAGAGCAATTATTAATTGTAAGATCAATACATATAGTTAAAATACAGGTTGTCCTCAACTTACAACCACAATTGAGCCCCAAAATTATGTTGCTAAGTGAAAAATTTGTTAAGTGAGTTTTGCCCCATTTTATGACTTTTCTTATCACATTTGTTAAGTGAATCACTGCAGTTGTTAAATTAGTGGTTAGATTAGTGGTTAAGTGAATCTGGTTTCCCCATTGAGTTTGCTGGTGCAAAAGGAGGTCAGAAGTTTGCAAAAGGAGATCTGTGACACTGCAACTGTCATAAATATGAGTCAGTTGTCAAACATCCAAATGTAAATCTTGTGACTGTGGGGATGCTACAATGGTCATAAGTGTGAAAAGTGATCGTAAGTCAATTTTCAGTGCTGTTGTAACTTCAAACGGCCAATAAACGAACTGTATGAATAACATAAGAGATGCTAAAACCTGTAAAGTAGATTACCGTCAAATGGCATATGAAATAGATGTTGCCTTTTTAAAACTTTTTTTGTCTGCAAAGATGTCACTAATGTTCTTCTATGGTTTGAAGTGCCCATCCCTTGTTCCAGCTCTATTGTTCATTTTCATTAGATTGCATGTGTGTAAGCTTTTAACGCAACGTTTATATGGCAAACATTAATCTTTGTATTATACAAGGGAAATACTAAGAATAGATATGTTTTAAAAATGGAATTTTAATTTAAATATGAAGAAGCTTTTCCCCATCGATGTCCTTTGGGAGACAGAGATGTCTGCCTCAGGGAATGAAGAGCTGATTTTTCAGCATCACTCGACAAGTGAATATTGAGCAGGCTATTATTTCTGTGCTGCCTCTGCAAGCAATAGCTACTGCTCACCTGATGAGTACTCAAGAGCACATCGCTGGACCACTTCCCAGAGAATCAGACCCTTGAAGGAAAATCAAGATTGATTTTGCTTCGCTTGCCAAGGCTCTCCTGCCATTCAATTTATTTGGACCACTTCAGAGGCTCTCACTGAAAAATGCACTGATGCTGTATATTGTGGGTTCTCTCTTTATTTTTACCAGTGCTTCAGGGCCAAATTCATAGACATTTTCAACTGCAATTGTCTGTCACCTTTACATTGTGGGAAAATTGAACACCTGTTTTGCTGCTGTTAAATCAGTGGTGTTGAGGGAGCTTTAGATATGCAGATGGATGAATCAAGAACTTCAGATGTTGAAAATCTTTATCTTTACAAGGGTGGATGGGTCTTAAAGAACTAGAAATTGTACGTCAACTACTACTAATGGTTTTACTTGTGAAACACGAAGTTAAGGTAAAAGGGGTAATATAGGACTTCAGTATTCTCTAACTGTTAAGTAGGTTTCATCGAAGAATCTTCTGAAAGCTTTCAAGCTAAAAGGCTAATTATTTTATGAACCTGTATAGGCAGAAGAGGTGAATAGAGACTATAATAGGATGGCACTAATAATTTTGCTTCTAATTTTGCAGGTTTCCATCTGGCACATGCATATACATTCAGACACACACACAAACATCACATAATGCTTTCTAGTCAGTTGATATTGGGGCGAAAACCACAACAAAATACAAGCATTGCTGCTTATGAAAAGTCTGCAGAGCTTCACTTTATACAATTCCTACACATTAAGTACATATCCCCTGCTATTTTCATGAACGTTTTTAAGAAATTTATCATTAGTAGTTACAATTACGTTAGGTAAGATGGGTATAGTTGGCCATAGATCTGGACAAATCTCCTTTGGAAACATGAAAAATGCCCATTATCATATTATCAAAATCAATAGGAAAGCTATTACCGTATGATCATAGAGAAAATAGGTTTGCTTATGTTTTACACTGCTAAACTAAGCTATAGTTTGAATAAAATAGCTTTGCTGAGATAATAGAAAATCTGATCAATAAAATACTTAAGAAAAATATAAATAAAGGTGTTCTAAAATATATTTGTAATAACAGAAATAAAAGGTAGATATTTATCTATATTAAGAAACTTTAAGTGGTTCTTCCAGCATGTGCCACTAGTGATATATAAATTTAGATACCTTAAGTATATGCATTTTTTCTAAAAGTTATGTAACATTAAAGAGACATTTTTTGAATAGGTTTGACTATGAAACTTATTTGATAGTCAAAGATGAATCATATGAATATAGAACAGGGAGTCAGTTAAAGAAATTATGTAGATAAAATCATGAATATTACTTCAACAAATACAGATACTGTACTGTATTGTCGAAAAAGTTAAATAAATGTATACATGAAATATTCAGGAGTCCAGATCAAATGGAGATTTATAGAAGAACAAGAAATCTTAAACTCAGATTTAAATTTACCTGAAACTTTTCCTTCTTTATATGATGCTACTCTGCTTTTTACTTCTGATACTCCTATGTTATGCACTACATCTTCTTTGGATAAAATTTCTTGTTTTAGGACTGCATAATTAATTCAGAATTTATTCTTCCAAAGGGTTTAAAATATTAATAACAGGTTTCATCACCTCCATAATTCTGTTTTCCTGTTGTAGTATAGCTGTAGTATAGCTGTTCATTGCAGGCAGCAAAATTTAGATTAATCCAGAGAAGTCATAAAGCTAAGGAAAGCAAACAATCAATCAAAAGTAGCCAAACTACCTTATGTCAGAATGAATTTTGATTTGAGTGTATCCTAAGGTAATTGCTTTAAAAGCAATTGAATTATAAATAAGACCATAGGAAAAGGCAACCAATGTAGACCTATATTATTCTATTTATCAAATTTTAAACATATGAAACCTTAACTTGTTTCTTAAAAATGAATATTTTAGGGGAATGCATATTTATTTATTTATTTATATTTATAATTGCATTTATATACCGCCCTTTTCCAAAGACTCAGGGTGGTGTACAGGGCAATTCATTAAAACAGTAATCAGACACAATTAAAAACAAATTAAATTATCAATGCCCAATAATCTAAAAACATGTTTAAAATTTAAAATATGCAACAAAATAAATGAATAAAGTAAATTCTGATCCTTAAGAGTATATTTCATGTGTATACCTCTGTTTCAAATGCAGCGCCTCAGAAATTGAGTTGATTCCTTTGAATTTTCAGGCCCTTCTCTGTGGGTATTATTTTTGACTCATGCTTTTCTTTTCCAGTAATTCCTGGCTACCGTATATGTTAGGATTCTGCAACAGGTATCCAAGAAGCTCTTCAGGCAGAATAGTATATATTATTCCCTTCCCAAATTGGTAGATATTACCAATATTAGTGGATCGTTCATGCCAGTAAATTATTTACTCAACATCAGCTGCCGGTAGATGTGTACTTTAGTGCACTTTGATGTCTTGCCCTCTATAGTATTGGTCAGAAGATATAATAATATTCCTTTCGCAGAATTTCTTCCTGTGCTCTGGAGGAACCTGCCTTCTTAGCTAATATGTTCCTTTGATGCACTTTTTGCAATGATTTGCCCTCCATTCTCTTACTTTTACCAATCCCTTTTTGTCCTGAGGGCAAACTTAGTTGTTCTTTGCTGTCAGATCAGAACACCAATACGATGAGAAGAGTCGTAACGTTGTTTTTTTTTTTGAGTCTCCATTGTTCAATACAGGAAAATTACTCTTTCAATGTTTGTTTTTCTGAATTTATTAACATATATTTATTTATTTATTTATTTATTTATTTATTTATTTATTTATTAAAATTTATATGCCGCCCTACTCCTACTGGACTCAGGGCAGCTCACAGTAATAAAAACAATCATTAAAAACAGTCAGCAATTAA
>JANHFQ010002875.1:64158-75718 GCA_032468035.1 Aparallactus werneri
TGACTCTGGGTAGTTTACAGTATTTTTTCCTATAAATACTCCTGCACAAAAGGAATTTGGTTGTAGCAATATGGTCATCAGCCCACATACCTAAGAAGCCATATGACTATTCTTTCAGGGCTCAGCTGTTTAATGTAGAGAACCTGTCCACAGTAGCAATTCTTAGCTTAACCCAATTCTCACTAACCACAGAAGAACTGACAGCATAATGATGCATTGACTTAACTGACTTCACTCTTTTCTATTATTTGCAGCTCGTTATTGTTTTTTGCAGCATGGAAAATAGCAAGAGAAGGCTGCATAAATCATAAATAGGAGGAGGCAGGACAAAGGCAGTTCCATGGGGGCAGCAGTAACGTTGGATTTTTGCCAGGCTATTCTGGAGATACTGTAAATAATATTTTGTTTTTTAAAAAATGCTCAGTAAATAAGATATGTGCATCCTGCTTTAGTTTTTATTTTAAGTTTGTATAAGAAGAGAGGTTATTCTCCCAGACTGGGATTGCTATTCCAGCTCCACCTATATTTTTTAAGGAAATATGTTCCTTTATATTCCTAAATTCATAACCAATCCTCTATGCAGAATTTTTAAAGCTGCTTTTCAGCAGCTGGAGGTGGGACAAGGTGGGATGGGGTGAGGGAAATTTACATTTTCTAAAAAAATAATAATAATGTGGGGAGAGAATATTTCCGCCTGCCCTGTATCTGATAGTCACAATATAGTTTGGGCCTCCATGCTTTTACAACACATACAATCAAATCAGAAAAGAAGTTTTATATACCATAGATCATTTTCTCAGAAATTCATGGAAGTGGTTTGTGCAGTTTAATATTTTTACTTAGTGTTTTATGTGCAGATAGTCCAAAGGAAGGGTTTTTGAGGATGAAGCCTGAAGAAATTGAGTTTAATTTAACTGTTCTCTTCATCCTGGGCCCCTCCCCCTCCCCCTTTTTTTCTCTTGATGGATGTTTTCTTATTCCTTGTGCTATTTGTAAAGGAGAAAAGTCATACATTGGCATCAAGTATGATAAGCAGACAGACTGAATTTTCTTCAGTGCATCCCAGGAAGATGCACATTAGGTCTGGTTAGGAAAGAAAGTTGATGTTTTGCTTTTAACTAATTAACCCGGGGTACTTTTCAAACAAAGTATTGCAGCCGTTAATTATTTTCCCCTTGCTAAGTGTTGGCAAACATCATCTATTACCCAAACATGACATAGCAGCCTTTTTGTGAACCACCAGAATCATCTTCCATGTCACTCTCTGACAGGAGGATGGTAAAACTGCATTATTCAAATTGCACATCAGTCACAAAAATTGAAGAGTAATTTGTCAAAGTCACAGCTGTGCTCAATAACTACTTGGAGATGACTAAGTAATTAATCAATAATGCATTCTCACCTTTTCATTTCCCAGATTGCAGGTGCTGCTGTGCTGAAATGCCTTGGAATAATAGAATGAGATGTTCAGTGTCTGCTGGGTTGGCAGCTCCAATCTTCAGGAGGGAGCTTCTAACACGGCTTGTATCCAAGGCGGAAATGTTGCTGGAATACAGTCAGTAATTTTGTCTTCATAAAAACTTCATGATCACAATGATTTATAGAGATGGAGATTCAGTAATCACCAACATCAGGGTATGCCCATTGATTTTTGCAAGCAAGTCAGACTTCCCTAATTTGATGCTCTCTGAGTGTGTCTAGAGGATTAAATGCTAAATAGTAATTCTGGGAACTGAAATATAATCTGTCTGGACAAGCCAGGGTAGAATTTCTAGCCCAACTGGGCAATTCATGGCCCAGGTATGTTATAGATAAAAAACAAACTAAATCCTCTTTCCACACAAACCTCACCATCACTCATTTGTAAAATGTTGCCCATCTACTTCCTCACTCTCAGCACTGCCAAACATAAAGCTTGGTTCTTAAGGTTTGGTTCTTGACCTCCGAAACTTTTTCCAGACTCCTACAAAAATAAAACACATAATGAAATATGTGCTTAGAGAGAATATCTACTTTGTGCTAGCTTGTTTTAGACAGCTGCTAGAAGTTTATTATTGAATCCTGACTGCAGACAATGAAATATTAATTTAATCATTATTGGATAATGCAAACAGTAATAAGTCCTAAAAATTCAGGCAAAACAAGAGATAAAATAATCCATACATTTCATAATGATTAAAACATAATAAATGAATGCATTGCAATGTAACAAGGTCAGAAAATGAAGCAATTGTAAAATAATTGACCAATAAAATCCCTCTCCATAATAATCTATAAATAAGACTCAGAATATAATAAATGACAAAAGCATATTAATTCAAATCATGGCACAAATTCCAAATTCCAATTCTTGTTATACTGATTCCCAATGTAAATATTAAACTTGTCCAAAATCTTTGAAAGTTTCTTTGGAAATTCCCAAGAGGCCAATAACAGCCTGGAAAAAGAACAGGTTGGTTTAATTCTTCCCCAAAAGTTGCTTCAAATGCATTTAAAATACTTTTCTAATAAGCACAATAAAACATTTATAATGTAGGAGATAAAGAAGAAAAATTGTACCTATCAATCCAGGTTCAAGTCTTAGATGGTCTTCAGATTCAGATGAAAGGTCAAAGAGTGAAAAGTAAAAAGGAAGGTGGGAAGAAAAATCATGAAGAGGAGTTGTTATCATCTCTTCAATAATAGCGGAGGAAAGACTAAATATTTAGACAGGGTTGTTTCAGGAGAGAATTGGTGTGGGAATGCTAAGCATACTGCCTTGAGTTTCTAAAGAAAAGGTAGAATATAAATCTAACAAAGAAGTATTACAGTGGTGTACAAATGATACTCATGATATCCTGACTGAAGTAATCCTCAAATGTTATTGGTCATTGCTTCTTTGGATTCTCATTGGCTACCAATTATTTACTGTGGCATGCGATGAAAGTATTAACATAACAATAATAGATAATCAAACCAAACCATTACTAATTTCTTTTCCTTAGTTTATTAATTTATTTTCTCACTTCTGGATTTTGCTATTGATAATTGTTATAAATCCATCCCATCCAAGCATTGTTTGGATACAAAGATACCCTTATCAAGAAGGCACTTCCTTACATCACATTGCATCTTTCAGCTAGAGCTAGAGCCTTTAAAAGTTGGAGCTTGATTTGAAAGCGCAACTTTGCTCTACCCACTGACCTGCCCAGTCTCTCTTTTTGCCTCATTGTGCTTCTTGCTTTTGTAAATATACCTTACAATCCAATCATAGCTTTTTTTGTCAAAAGAAACCTTTTCTTGAAGAGCAGAATATAATATTTCTGTAGAACTATATGGAAAAAGAAATCCTGATTTTATTTAGGAACACACAAATATTTCATTTGGTTTTGTCTGGCTCCAATCCTCAAAGCATTTTCTTACTGTGTAGCACACATTTGCAATTTGTGGCTCATGAAACCTCTTAGTGAATGTCTCACATGCCAATCTTTGCAACCTCCTATTTCCGCTGAATAGAGAAACCAAAATGTTAATGCAGTCCTTGGTTCCAGCTATAACTCCTCAAAGTCAGACTTTCTGGTCAAGACTTGATTTAATATAGGATGAGACAGACCCTGTTTTCCAGGAAACCTAATTTCATGTTTATAGTATCCTTAGAGAATGAGATTGGCTTTGGCCTTTAGTAGCTTTAGAAGCAAGTATTGTACTGATATGCTCCTTGTTCATAGCAATCGAAATGTGATTCGACTAACAAATGTGTAAGTGGGAAATCCATCAAGTCCATCAAATCCATCAAGTTCATCAATCTATATACTGTGCTGGGGCCACATTGAAAAAAAAACCAAAATAGATGAGGTTGTAGATTCAGGGCCCACAATGATTCCATGGGATAAATTTATTTTTAGGTATTTTGACTGAAAATCTTCACTCAGAGCTGTCAATTTGGGTGACTTGAAACATTGTCTCTTAACATCTGGGAAAAAGCAATAAGATCTGACCTAATGAAGAAGCTGGAATGGCCAGTGATCAAGAAAGGTACATGTTACATTTTCTCAGTTTCATCCCACAAAACTGAACAAGTGGAAGCAGAAGCATCTGCAGCTGGATCAACAATGTCAAAATAGTGGACACCATCAGGCAGCAGAAACCTCTACCGCTTTAAATGTGCAGTGTAAGAATGGCACAACCATTGGTTTTATTTACCAATCACAGCTACTATTTTGACATTATTGAGTAACTGCAGAAATCCGCACATTTTGGAGCAATGATAACTAGGCAGAAGCAAACAATTTATGGACAGCAGAAAGCAACAATAAAGGCAATCACAGAAATCATATTTTATTCTCTACTAGAATTATTTGGTTTGAACATCTGTCAGAGCTAGAAGCATGTGTCTGCCACTTTAATTGCTTCTGGTCTGCCACATCATGAGCCTGGAAATATGGAGGGGGGGTGGTTGGTTGTGAGTAGAGGAGTAGAAATAACTGAAATACATTTGAAAGTTCAAGGTCACACCTGCAAGGCGGGAATGAAGGAGATGACGTCAAATGAATGAATGTGGATTGGGCCATGTGATGAACTTGTGGGTGTAAGAGGAGGGACTGAAAGTTTTGCTTATGGGAAAGTAAAACCCAGAAGTTAAGTTCGGGTTTTATCCAGATGTGCCAACATGCTTTTCTAATAAATTCTTACTTTGATGGACTATGTCTCTGAGTTATTGGATCGGAATGGAGAGATTATTTGGAACGCTGACACCATCTTCTCCATCTACAGGAGTCTGCTCACCAATATTTGTAAATACACAAAACCTAGCAAAGCATGATCTCTTTCCAAATTGACTCTTGAACAAGGACTAAAACTTCTGAAATTTGTCAAGCTATGTATATAATTACCACATAAATAAAAATTATTTATAATATCACAAACAATACTTTAGATAGGAATAGTAGCTAAAGTTTTGGCCTAGCACCAAGAAAACCAAGCTGTAAGTCCACCTTCTGTCACTGAGTGACTTTTGAGCTAACTTTTTAACTTACAGAAAGGTTGTTGCAGAGATAAATAAAAGCAATGTGATGTACACGTTATGTGTAGGCATTGCAGAAGGAAGTTGAAATGGCTTACACTGGTAAGCAGACCTTAATCAGAATAGAGCTGGAAGTCACTTGGAGGTCTTCTAGTCCAGTGATGGAAAACCTTTTAGAGACCGAGTGCCCAAACTGCAACCCAAAACCCACTTATTTATTGCAAAGTGCCAACAGCAATTTAACCTGAATAATGAGGTTTTACTACCTAAAATAATGATAAACAATGCAAAGTTCAGCTAGTTGTTCTAAGAAAAATGTAATAAATGCACTTTTATGCCACATCAAACACAGGCAGCTCTGCAGGAAAAGAAACTGGGGGGTTTTTTGCTGAGCAGAACCAACACAGGATTGCATTGTGACTCCGCATCGTAATGAGCTTCAGAAGGAGGACGAGACCCTGTCTCCCCCATTGTGAAGCACATGAGTGGAAAAGTTCACTCAATCGATTCCAACTTTGTGAGATCTTTTTCTTTTGCAAGAAGTTGGAATTGATTGAGTGAAATGCGATGGAGAAACACGATTGGATCTGGGCTGGGGCCACTGCACGCATGCCCACAGAGAGGGTTCTGCATGCCACATCTGGCATGCATGCCATAGGTTCATCATCACAGTTCTAGTCCAACCACCTACTTTAGCAAGAGACCCTATACCATTTTAGACAGGTGGCTGTCCAGTCTTTTCTTAAAAACCCTTCATGAAGAAGCACCCACAACTTCTGAAGGCAAGCTGTACTACCAGCTAATTGTTCTCACTGTTAGGAAATCTCCTTAATTCCAGGTTGCTTCTCTCCTTGATTAGTTTCCATCCATTGTTTCTTATCTTGCCTTTTGGTACTTTGGAAAATAAATTGACTCTCTCTTCTTTGTGGCAGCCTCTCAAATAATAATACTGCTATCATATCACCCCTAGTCCTTCTTTTCTCTATACTAGCCATACCCAATTCCGGCAACTGTTCTTCATGTGTTTTAGTCACCAGGCCTAATCATCTTAGTTGATCTTCTCTGCACTTTTTCCAAAATCTCAACATCTTCTGTTCAAGTTAATATGCAAAATAAAGCACTCATAATGGAAATGTATGCATTTCCAAAAATTATTTGAGAGAGAACTATTTTCAGATTCCAAAACTGATCGATCCAGATCTTCCTTTCAGCAGATAGATTTGACTACAGCACATTTGATATAAAATAAATGCTCAGGTACAAAATATAATTAGCGAAGGCAAGTTTAGGACTAAGGAATGCCAAGTATGGATCCTTACAAAGGATCACTTTGCCACCTTTTCAAAATTTGAATTTCATTGTGAAACATTAGAATCAATGTTTGTACCTTTATTCTACCCATTGGGAATATCATAATATTTTTCCAGATTTAGGAATTATACAAAGGTATCTGTTCTTTTTCCAAACCTCTAGTTAAGCTTTAGCAACCTATGTCCTTTTCTTTTTTAGGATTTTTCTTACAGAAAGCACAATGGAAACATTTTTTGCAAGTTTTCTGTGAAATTGAATACAAATTATTCAAACTAGCTAAAAGTAATTAAATCTCATGAATCTGGATTCTGCCTAGGTTACAATTGCACTAAAATGCTAATCTTATTAATTACTTAATTTTACTACCACATTATTCAGTGAGTTCAACAACCCACTTGGTGAAACTGTTGGTGAGGAATGAATATATCACAACAGCTTTTTTGAGTTTAAAAGCCCTTAAGAACTGCAAATCTCACAATTTTATTAATCAAATTATCACTTCTTTGAACTCACATTTTCAAAACCCAAATCACTTTTATCACTCTAGTGATAGCTAGACCAGAAACATTAAAATAATAATTTAGTCTAAATTAGGTTGCTAACCATTAAAGCATTTTTTTAGATAAGTGGGGAAACTCTGAGGATAAGCCATTGCATTACAGTATTGCATTTTTGTTCTGATTTTGGTTTTGGTTTTGATGTCAGAGCTGGTTTAATGTCAGGGTTCCAAGTAATACATCCATAATAAACAGCTCTGGGGCAAATAGTTTCCTCAAAGGAATTGTTTATTGGAAATATCATATTGGCATAAACTGGTGAAAATCAACTCTGAATATTCCTGCAGTTTTCACCTAATTAAAAGTAAAAGTTTATCCTTTTTTCCAGTCAGTCACATGGTCCAATTAAGGTCCTATCCAGTTGTCAGGCAACGTCGTTCCTCCTCTCCCTGGTCACCTGTGGGAATTTGGTTCCCCCTCCACCTCTTTGGTTCCCAGGAGAAAGTATTTTGTTTTGACTACAAGCCCCTCTATCTCTATTCTCCCCTCCCTATCCCTCAGCTCCAGTGTGGCAACACTGAACCCTCAAAATAGCTTTGGTCAGGTCAGCTTCAGGGTTGACATTTGACTGCACACTAACAGTACTATAAATCTCTTTTTAAATTGAGCAGGCAGCTAGGATAGAAAGATTACATGTAGCTTTGGTCTTCTATTGGGCCCACGGAGTTCCCTATGGTCATTCTGAAAGCTTCAAAGCAGGCTCTGTGTTTAGAGATGGAAACATTTTAACTATAGAGAGTCCTCAATTTACAACCAATCATTTAATGACCATTCAAAGTTACAGTGGCATTGAAAGAAGTGACTTACAAATGCATTTATGATCATTGCAGCATTCTTGCAGTCACATGATAAAAATTTGGGCTCTTGTCAACTCGTTTACAATGGTTGCAGCATCCTGAGTCATGTGATTTGCAATTGCGAACTTCCCAGGGGGGTTTCAACAAGCAAAAACAATGGGGGAACCTAGATTCACTTAACAAGCATGCTGAATTTGCTTAATGATAATGGCAAAAGAGATTGTAAAATTGAGTGTAATTCAATGGCCGTATCACAGTGCTGAAAGTTCTGGTCCCAATTATGGTTACAGGTTGAGGACTACAGTAAAAGCTCCAAAACTAAGACTTACCCATGTGTGTAATATACCCAGTGGTGAGATTCAACTGGTTCGGGTGAACTGGTTGTTAAGTTACCCATCTCCCACTATCAAAGTGGATCCTGGCTGCTGCGTGCAATGGAGAAATGGGCAATGGAGCAGCCAGCATGAGGGAAGGAGAAGGCTGCTTTCCCTCTTTCTTGTCCCTACTCCTCCTCCTTCCCTCGTGCCGACCGTTCCGCTTCCCATTTCTTCATTGCAGCACAGCATCAAGGATCCACTTTGATGGTGGGGGTGGGTGGGTAATTTAACAACCAGTTCACAGAGGGTCAGGTTGGCCATCGCAGGAAGCTCATCCTGCATGTGCAGCAGAGCTGGAGGATGGAGATGGGCCATGCCTTCCATGACAGCCAACCTGACGCTAGATGAAACAATTGTTAAATTATTTGAATCCCATGGAATATACCCCAATCACTTTGTGATTTTTAGCTCCTTCATTTATTTTGTACTAATAATAATTCATAGATTTTTAAACAAAATGCAGTTGGGTGGATTAAAATAAACACATGGATATAAATATCTGTCTTCTGAACTACACAAATTACTATTACTAAATTTCTAAAGAACCAATTAAACCTTGCCCATTGAGAAACAGCCAATTAGAACATATGCAGTATAAGTCCAAAAAAACCCCACACCCCACAATATTTTAGTTGTACTTCAAGTTTAATAAACCCAAAATTCTTCATAAATTGATAAACATCCAAATGTTTGATATGTAATTTCAATATCATACTGTCTTTAAACCTGTGTAAAGTGATTCTAACAACCTTAAACCCAAACTTCAATGTGATAGGCCCAGGTTGTATGTGTTAAATACCCTCAAATGCATCTATCTCTAACATTGAAGCCTTCTTAAATACCCACTGAGATGCCCAATGAACATAAAAAGTATATTCTGATGAATTAGTCTTAAGAACATAAGGTGCATAGTTAATTTTTTTAAAAAAAAGATAACTCCACTGATTTATTAAATAGGATACTTTAACACTATTGGAAAATTTTTAGAAATTGCTAATATCTTCCTAAAATTTCCAGTTTTCATCCAAAGTGTCTCAAAAAGTGCTTTTCCAAAAGTCAACTGGACTTCTTTGGACCCTCAGAGTGCTAATGACCAGATGACTGATCCTTCCATTACCCACCATTCAGTTAGAACCAAAGAAGTTTCTTGGATAAGAAGCAAACCTTTTAAAACAAAAACAAAAAACAAGAAAGTCCAGTTGACTTTTGGAAAAGCATCTTTGGGACAGTCATGATCTTGAGAATTTACACAGACATTTCCATCCAAAGGTTTGGCAATCTGTAAAAGATTTTTCAATATAACAAGTACATTGAGAATTTTATAGGATGCAAATTCATCAGGTCCAAACTGAAATGTCAAAAGATATTTTGGACATATTTCCATTTGACAGACTAATACTACCCATTTTTTTTTCTTAAAATGTATTAAATGCACTGAGTGTTTTAAGTTAATAATCTGCTGATTTTAAACTAACACATGGGTAGAACCTGACTCAATAGTCCCATTCCTGCATTTATTACTGAAACAAGCTTGAAGGATCTGATAAGGTTAATACAGCTGAGAAATCCTTACTATTATTTAGTTATTGAGTTAATTATTTAACTCAAAGAAGGAATATTTCTGTAATTCAGTGATTTAGGATTGACATATTTATGAAGAGTTGCAATTGTCTTAGAAGATTTTCGCAAAGTTCTGTTTCATTTTTATCATTATGTCTAGGGTACATAAAAAATGTTACAACCGAGATGGTTTTTAATCCTGAAATCAAAACCTAATTAACACTGCTCAGATCAAACAAAAACATTGAAATATATTGGCCTTTAATCTTCATCCCACAGCACTGTTTGTTTACCTAAATTTCTTGCATTGACTGGAGAGTAGAAAGACTGGAAGTGAGAGCTAGTTTGTTGTAGTGGTTAAGGCACTGGTGCGCTCTGAATTCTTGTCCTGCCTTGAACACCAAAATAGATGAGTGACGTTCAGCTGGTCACTTTCTCTCAGCCCTAGGAAGGAGGCAACGGCAAACCACTTCTGAAAAACCTTGCTAAGAAAAGTGCAGACATATGTCTTTGGAGTCTCCAAGGATCAGGCATGACTGAGGGGAAAATTCGGAATTAAAGGAAATTTCGAGAGGGTGGAATATTATGAAATATACATAATATTATGGAATATCTTTAAATCATGTTAACATGAACAAAGCTCCCTTCTCAAAGCATTAAAGTGACTGTGTGCTCTGGAAAACTAATGAAACTGCTTTGAATGCTGTCCCTACCTGATCTCAGTGTTAGTGTTGTCTCTGCATAATTCACGTGTAAGACAGCCAGAAACAACCTTCAAAGCAACTGCATTAGCTTTCCAGAGGACACGGCCACTTTAATGCTTTGAGAAGTGGGGAGGGCTTTGGTCATGCTAGTGATTTTGAAATGTCTTTTCTTAAAGCTTTGCACAACCCTACAGTATTTTCTATGCCTACTCTAGATTTTTGGAATGATCAAAGCAAAAGAATAGACAAGCTGAAAACAGCAGGTTCTGTTTTTCTTGACAGGCTACATGGAGCAAAACACATCCATCACCACTGATTCTTGAAGGTGAAATGAAATTTTTGCAAGAATATCCAGCCATCTGGACTTGGGGGTACTTTCTCGGGAGAATATCTTCCAATGAGCTTCTCCTTGGATAGTCAGTTTCATCACTCAAAGAAACATCTGATGTTTAGCCTGATAATGTCCTTTTGGTTTTGCTTTATGAAGATGCATGTCTCAAGCAGGGCTTTCCACATGGTGTTTGACTTGGTTTGTTCTATCATTTCAGAAATAGAATGGTTTTGTACAGAAAAATGAATCTTTGGGAATGAAAGAGGGGGAGGGAGAGAGGAATAACAACCCAACAATCATGAACAATGTTAGGAAACCAGGCTGCATAAACTGCATAAACAAAACAAATTTTCCTTCCTGGCTAGAAACGTTGAAAGAGTAAAACATTGAAAGAATAAAATATCAGTCATCATTTACCCTTAAGTGATTTCCCAGGTGAATAAGTTATTTTTTAAGAATAAAAGTTTTCAGAAGCATTTGGCATAGTTTGAATAACACCTGGTTATGAATAGAAAATTAAGAGGTACAATCTTGTATTATCTAGATTCTAATTAAGTTTCCATTTCATTCCAGAGACCTGTTTAGAATATGATAGGCAATAGACATGTGCTTTGATTTGCCTCTTCATTTACTTACAAGACCTTTGGTATCTAAGTTGCAGTTTTGCAATAACCTCTGTTACTAAACAAAGCTAGATTTACTTCATTAACAAAAAGCCACATATTAGAAGGGGTGTATTGACTGAAGCCTAAAGAAGTAAATTTCTCCATTGGAATTGTTTGCAGACCTGAGCCCTTCAGATTCATCAGCTTAAAATGCCTATAAATCTCATTGTAACAGAAGGGGGTGAGATGTTTGTTCCCAGAGTTCTTCCTAGAGCAGTGTTTCTCAACCTTAGCAAATTTAAGATATCTGGACTTC
>JANHFQ010002875.1:355298-365820 GCA_032468035.1 Aparallactus werneri
TTTAGTCTGTATACAGCTATGTGGCTACGGGGGTTGGGTGTGGGGGGCACCATTTTACGGTGGTTATCCTCCTACCTCTCAGGCCGTTTTCAGTCAGGGTTGGTAGGGGGGCAAAGGGCGAGTCCTAGGCCCATGTCTTCCGGGTACCTCAGGGCTTGGTTCTCTCACCTCTCCTATTTAATACTTACATAAAACTGTTGGGCGAGATCATCCAATGGCATGGGGTGGAGTTCCATCAGTATGCTGATGATACCCAGGTGTAGTTCTCCACCCCTGGCTATCCCAATGAAGCTGTGGAAGTGCTGTCCTGGTGCCTGGAGGTGGTGGGGATCTGGATAAGGTCCAATTGGCTCAGACTTAACTCTGACAAGACCGAGTGGCTTTGGGTTGATCCCTCCCAAGTTCCAGCTCCTTGTCTATCTCTAGTTCTGAGTGGGGAGACTCTTCCCCCATCAGACAGGGTGCGCAACTTGGGTGTCCTCCTTGATCCACAACTAAAATTGGATGATCATTTACTGGCTGTGGCCAGGGGGACCTTCACACAGGTTTGACCTGTGCATCAGCTGCATCCCTTTCTGGAGCGGGAGGCCCTTCTCACGGCCACTCATGCCCTCATCACTTCATAATTAGATTACTGCAATGTGCTTTACTTGGGGCGGCCTCTGAAAAACATTTGGAGGCTACAGCTGGTCCAGAATAAAGCCATGTGAGTTATTGCGGGGGTACCTAGATACTCCCCGGTGTCACCTATCTTGAGTAAGCTGCACTGGCTTCCAGTGGGCTTCTGGGTGCAATTCAAAATGCTGGTTATTACCTTTAAAGCCGTACATGGCCTAGAACCAGGTTACTTGCAGGACCGCCTTCTGCCGCCTTCCTCCCACTGTCCTGTGAGAGCCCACTGATTCAGCTTCCTCCAGGTCCCATCGGCTAAACAATGTTGGCTGGCAGGCCCTCAGGGGAGAGCCTTCTCTGTGGCTGCTCCCGCCCTATGGAATCAGCTGCCCCCCCGGGATCCGGATTATCCATAACCTGCCAACCTCCTGTTGAACCACAAAATCGAACCACCACCTCTGTCAACGGGCCTGGGGATTGTGAGTCATCAGAACTGGGAGTTGAAATCAGCATGAAGCACTTTGCAATTTTTTTGTAAACTTTAGTAATCTTTTAAATATTGGGATTTTAAATGTTTGTTCTTTTTGTCTTTTTACTGTGAGCTGCCTGGAGCAGGTGGCATACATATTCATTCATTCAATCAATCAATCAATCAATCAATCAATTAGTAAATAAATAAATAAATAAATAAATAAATAAATAAATAAATAAATAAATAAAAAGTTCCTTGATGAAAGATTTCTTCAGCACTAGAATGATAGTAGAGCATTTGAACAAAAAGGAACATTGCACATCTCTAGTGATTTATTACAGATGCGGGTGAAGATGGGGGCCAATTGGTCAGCACAAGCTTTTAAGCAAGAGGAGTTATCTTGTCTGGGCCTGGTGATTTTCTTGGCTTTTATCTGTGAAATAGACCTTGCACCTCATTCTCTGTAATCACCAGAGGTGGTAGGCCCAATGGGATGCGGTAGGTTGTAGGAGGCTTGGCTGTTGTTGGTGTGTGTGAGATGGGGATTGTGTAGATGGGTAGCAGTAGTTTACTCTCAAACCTACACATTCAGGTCATCTGCCAGTTGTTGATTTCCTCCAGCATGGGAAGGAGGTTTGCTGTAACCAGTGATATTTTTAAGAGCATTCCACATGTTTGCTAGTTAATTTGTTGAGAACTGATCAAAACTTAGCTTTTCAGAGTAGCTTCTTTTCGTTGTTCTGATCTCCCTTGTTAATAAGTTTCTGGCCTGATTGTACAGCATTCTATCACCTTTTCTTCAGGCTTCCTCTTTGGTACCACGTAACTGCTTAAGTTTAGCTGTGAACCAAGGTTTATTGTTACTGTATGTTCTCACGTTTCTGGTCGGCACACATAGATCTTGACAAAAACTGACATATAATGTTACAGTATCTGTGAGTTCATCCAAGTCTTCAGAGGTTTCCAGAGGCTGCATGAAGAAGTTGCCCTCTTTTGCCCTCTGCAACTGAAAAGACTGGTTGCTTAGTAACTTCTACACATCCATCTCGGTACACTTCAGTTTTTCTTTATAAATGTTTATGTAAAACATGCCATGAGATTTTGTCCAACTTCTTTTTCATGTGTTATATTTCCATCCATCCAAGCTGAATGAGCTAAAATGTCCCACCTTTGTTGCTGTTGTTTGCTATTAATGATTTGCTATTAATTTAATCTCACCAGGGTCAAGGTTGACTCAGCCTTCCTTCCATCCTTCCAAGGTTGGTAAAATGAGAACTCAGGTTGTTGGAAGCAATATGCTGACCTCTGTAAACTACTTAGAGAGGGCTATAAAACACTGTGAATGGTATATAAGTCTAAACGCTATTGCTGTTAATAAAGATATGAAAATGTATAATTTGGAGCCCACATGCACACAATAACAACATAATCAATTTACACAGAGATTTAATTATAGACACAAATAGTGAGATTGCTTTTTCATAACAAAGTGACCAAATAATGTTTAATCTTTACCTACTCAGCTAGTATCTTAAATATTTGTACTTATCATTTGTGCCAATGGTTGCATTTTCCTATCAGTGAAGTGCAGAGCAGAAAAATTCCTGGATTGTAGCCCAGATAGAAAAGATTACATTTCCCCTTTATACTGTTGCATAACAACAGACATAAAGGGCTCAGCATGCCTTGCATTAAATATATGAAATATTTTGGCTTCATGTGCTGTAGTTTTTCCTACAACTGCAGCTCACTACTTGCATTCAAAATGAAACAATTCATACTAGAAACAACAGCCTATCAAGCATATCCACAGTTTATCACTGGAATGGTGTCAAGTGGATTTGTGTGTGAGAGAATTGTTGCTACAGGTTCCTGCATTATTATTGACATGCTGGCTGGAGTTGTAAATCTTGAAGCTGCCCAAACAGCTAGCTACTTTCCAACTAAAGAATTTAACATTTACAAATGGCTATAAATCCAAAGATTGAGGGCAAAAGAAGGGGACGACAGAGAATGAAGTGGCTGGATGGAGTCACTGAAACAGTCGGTGCAAGCTTAAATGGACTCCGGGGGATGGTAGAGGACAGGAAGGCCTGGAGGAACATTGTCCATGGGGTCGCAATGGGTTGGACACGACTTCACAAATAACAACAACAAAATTTTAAAGGACTTGTCCATGAAGTATTTCAAATTATTTAATATACAAATAGTCCTCAACTTGCAACCATTCATTTAGTGGCTGTTCAAAGTTATAATAGCTTTGAAAAGAGTGACTTATGACCCTTTTTCACACTTATGACTGTCACAGAATCTCTATGGTCTCATGTTCAAAATTCAGATGCTTAGCAACTGGTTCACAGTTATGACAATTGCAATGTCCCAGGGTCATGTGATTACCTTTTATGACCTTTTGCAAAGCAAAGTCAGTGGGGAAGCCAGATTCACTTAACAACCATTGTTACTAATTTACCAACTGCAGTGATTCACTTAATATCTGTGGGAAGAAAATTTGTAAAATGGAGCAAAATTGACTTAACACCTGTCTTGTTTAGCAACGGAAATCTTGGGTCCAATTGTGGTCATAAGTCAAGGATTACCTGTATTTTTAACTGTTTAAAATTGTTACATTTTCCAAACAAAATTAATACAGTCTGACAATTAATCATGAATGGAGATGTTGATTTTCATGATTTTAATTGAGATAATATGATCTTAATCAGAAGGACAGATATATTGAATGATTGATGCATTGTGGCATTTTTCTTAATGAATTATTTGATTTTGTTTCCTGGCAATAATAGACATGGCTATTTTAAACCAGAAAAACAAAATATATTGCGTCATCAATGTTGCTGTTAAATTATTTCCCAAAAAAATTCTATTGCAGTTTCATGAATATATGTACTGGTAACTTTATTTGACTATATGATTACACATCATCATATTAAACTAATCCGTGGGGACAATAAATAGAAGTATTGGATGCAATACTTATATAATGATTATATAAATGTTGACATTCTGTGTTTTTGTAGCGGTACTTCAAGTAATGGGAATATTGGGAGACAATTTAAAAAATGGAGCAAGAAATATCCCTAAACAATAAGAATAAATAAACAGCTGTTAGTGGATAATGAGATGCTTAGGCTAAATCCATAGGCAAAATACAATGCAAAATTATTTTCTACTTCATTCCTCAGAAAATAATATCTAGAGGTATATGACAGAGGTAGTACATATGTTTCCTGATTACCGTAATTGCCATAAATTAATGATCAATATAGCTTTACTTTATTATATTAGGATTTTTACGTAGAAACATGAGAAGGGAAGACAATCCAAATTCATGATTTACTTACTGTAATAGATTTGTAATAACAATAAAAACATGGCAAATTTTATAAAACACCAGATTAACCAAACAGTATATCTTCTTTAAATGGTCAAAGTTATAAAAATAGTAAGTCTAAGGAAGAAGGCAGAAGGCAGAAAAATAGTTTAGAATGTGATATATATTTATTATTATTTGCAGTTTAAATATATGTCATACTTATTTTGTTTAGAATTCCTTTTTGGTGTAATAATGCTAACTCACACTTATTCTGAGTTTAAAAATGTTTACTGGCAATGGAAGTAGAGCCTCAATGGTTGTAGAAAACATAATTTATATCCTTTTTCTGTTCTTTCAATGATACAAAACTTTCTGTAATGGTTTGTCCAATTACAGTCCCCTAGCTTCAATTTCTTAAGCTGCTGCTTAAGTAATAACATTGTTCTATCTTACATTGTTGATTATAAGGATGGCTAAGATAATGTATATGAAATACTTTACAATATTCTAAAGAAGTACCTCTATACCCAGGAGACCATGAGTTCTAGTCCCACCTTAGTTGTGAAAGTTGGCTGGCTGACTTTGAGCCAGTTACTCTCTCTTAGCCCAACTCATCTCACAGAGTTGTTTGTTGTGGGGGGAAAAGGAGGAGGAAGGAGTATTAGCTAGGCTTGCTGCCTTGATATATATATATATATATATATATATAATAAGAGGAGGATAAAAAATAAAATTTAAATTAAAAAAATAAAATATTATTATGTGTAAGTAGGCTAAGCAAAGATAATCGGGACAGGTGAATAACAGTTTTGAAATATAAACTATGGAATGCAGAAATGTGTTACAGATTCCAATGAAAACATGATAAAAATAGGCCAAGGAATTTTAAAGGCATTATTACTCAGAGTGAATATAAATGTGAGAAAGCCTTTGAATGTAAAAATGCAAGACTGACACTTTCTCCTTTTTTTTTGATACCCCAAACTCCATCTTGTTCATGTTGCCTGCAATGCAGTCTCATAATCAAAGCTTTCATAGGTGAATAGCAAACTAAACCAATACAATGCTATAAAAGAAGATGAGTTATGACCTTGCAATGATAGGGCATTTTCAAAGTTGAGTTGCTTGTTGCTATGGAAGCAAAGAATGATGTTCTTAGGTCTTCTGCTATTTTCTGTCATATATACTAAAATATATACTGTGTGTCATTTCATCTTATCATTTCTTAGACCTATTCCATTCTTGTGAACATTCTTTTTCAGGCACACAATAGCTTTGGTAGCCTTTCAGTAGACCATTTCATAAGAGATGATCTAATGATGATCTCTTTTCCTAATTGTTAAAAAAGATTTAAAAGGTGAGTGGCATATAGGAAGGCTGGGGTTTAAGCATTCTCAGCTGGCAAGAATTTACTAAATCATCCTGTTGTTTTCAATTTGAACAGTGAAAACAGCAACAGCTGCTGCAGCACCCTGAAAAGTACAAAGTTTTACCTTTACGCCTCCTAAAATACATATATAAAATATCTTCCAAAAGATGGAAATGCTTCATTTCAGATTAAAATGTGGGATTATAAATAAGCATAGGGTTTTCTTTATCAACCAGAGCATCAGAGAAGTTAACAGTGCTGATAATTTTCATTAAGGTCAATCCACTGTTGATTTTAGATACTGTTCCCAGACAAGAGACAAACTTTTCTCTAAATTGTGGATTGTTTTACTTCCATAAAGCTATTATCAATCCTCCTGCTTCTGAGAAAAAGGAATTAGTACATAGAAAACAGTCTTAGTCTCTGCTACAAGACAAGCCTATCTAGTCTTGGACTCATCACAATAGGCAGTTCCTCTCCAGGGTTTCAATTACTTTTTGTAAACCTGCTTGGAAATGCTGTAAATTAAAACTGGAACATTTTACAAATTGTTGAGTATTTTGCATCATCAAATGTTATTAACACTATCTTATATTATGTTACCTGGAGTAAGATATAAATATTATATACATTTTACTTAGAAATAATTCTTATTGGAACTTGCTTCTTAACAGAGGTACAGATTTATTTAGTCTGACTGTGGCTTGATTGTGTCCTGCCTGAGTAAACATATAACAAAACTTTTAACTAACTTCAAAATCCCTGTAAATGTTGAAGTAAGGAGATTTAGCACTGCTGTATCAAGGACATTTCCAGGACATTTGCATACACATGGGATTGACAACAGAAAGCAAGCACTTTTACAAATATTTTGTATTGTTCTAGTAAAATTGAGATGGGAGACCATAGTGCTTTAAAACAATTAATTAACAATGTGATGAAACAAATTTTAAAATCTTGAGTTCTGTTACAGATTTGAAGTCAACATAGTACAGTTTGTTTCATAAATATTTTATAGCTAAGGGCTTTACTAATTTCCAAACATACAATTTTTACCAGTGTATACCCTTATCTTATATGTTGGATGGGCAGAAGAATCTGAATAGAAACTCTTGTATCACCTGAATGATCAACATTTATTGGACATAAATCAGTAGCTAGACCCAATGTGAAATCCAGTCATAGAGTAGAGTTTATTTATTTATTTATTTACAGGACTTATATGGCTGCCTATCTCATACAATGATTCTAGGTAACTCACAGCAATCCATAAGATTTGGTTAAAAACAAAGATACCCTCCCCCATCAGTGGCAGACTAAACGTCTCAACAGATCATCCCTATCCTACTATAATGACTAGGGGAAGAGCCAGGTCTTTGACAGTCCTCCAGAAAGCTAAAAGGGACGAGATCTCTCAGATCTCAGGTGGGAGGGTATTCCAAGGGGCTGGAGCAGCTACTGAGAAGGTGCAGTTCCAAGGTCCATCAGGTGGCAATATTTAAGGGAGGTGGATTTTGCCCACCTATGTAAATGTATGTAGTACAGGCAAATACCCACAGAAACATGGTTCCACAAGTAACATGGCTCTGTGCCATGTATGACTTTAAAAATAATAGGCAGCATTTGGATTGCACCCAGAAAGCAACTGGAAGTCAGTGCAACTCATGCAGCATTAGTGTTATTTGGGTGAACTGTGGGACACTCAAAAGTCTGCATGCTGCTGAATTTTGGACCAACTGGTCCAAAGATAATCAGATTATATTTGGGCTTTTGTGAACTATCCAAAGAAATAATGTTGGAGACTGGTTTTTTCCCCACAGGATCCCATCTGGGATGGTCACCAGGACTGGAGGTTTAATTTTCTGAGCTGATTTTTTTAATTCCATTACAAAGGTTCTAAAAGCAAATGGAAGCCAAAGATATGACAATGGTTGTGTACATGATAAGCTTTGTGGAGGCCCAAACACATCTTGTCAGGCTGTGGGAAAAGGTAGAATATCAGAATGGCCATAATAAGACATGGCAAAAAAAAAAGAAAAGAAAAGAGTTTATAAAAACCATGATTGCAGTTATTAGGTGTTCCCTTGAAGTTCTAATGATGTCCTGTTTTTCAAGAATTTTGCTTTGATTCATTGGTCAAAAAACACAGAGTTTACAGAGTTGAAACAATAATGAACTAGACTTATCCATCACTTACCCAATTAGCCATGAATGATCGTAAGTGCAGAAATTCGCCAAATCCAAGAGAATATTTTTCTGGTAATACTTTTATATGCTGTTTATCTGAAGTATTTAAATCAATGCATATAATAAGTAGATTTATTTTAAACAAATGTTATATTAGCTTCTTTTAGAACCTACAACTTGTCCAGACAAATACATATACTCTCAACTTTCTTTCACCTTTTTTATTCTGTCCTCTCTGTAGAATTGATTTCCTTTTTGAAAATAATTTTATATTTCCATAGTTTAATTTCAGTTGGAGAGGAAATATAATGAAAGTCCCTTTACACAAAGTTGCTCTTTTTCAGCTGGTGTCCATAATGCAGGCATGGTGATCTCTGTTTGAAAGATGAAATAATGTGCTTATTCCGGGTTGGATAAAATAACTATGGTTTTTTTCTCCTACTTTTGGGTACATATGGTATTTATAGTTTACTGTGTAAACTTTTCTTTGAATGAGGCACTAAATCACAGCCTGATTCTTAGCGTCCTACGTATATAAGCAACTTTACTCTCCCATTTTGGAACAGTGATACCAAGTAGAAAAAGCTGCACAGTTCACTGTCATTTGCTAATTCATTTTTTTAAAAAGTAGGGATATGAAAATCTGCTTGGTGAGCCCATTAATGCCCCTTGGGAAATATAATCTTCTCTTTGTTTTTCAGAATGAGTTAAATAAATGCAATGCAGTTGAACTATAACTCCCAGAATTCTCAGGCCCACAGGTGGCACAGCACCAGCTTTCCTTTCCTTTTCTGGATTTGTCCAGCACTGTCTCAAGTTTGATCAATCCATTCTGCACGCTTTGGTGCTTTACACGTGTGAATGTCTATAGTGTCTTCACATTCTTTGCAGCGAACAGCGCAACACCAATGGAATTTGCACTCGCATTTAGTGACTCGAGTTACTTGAGTGGTATCATAACCTCTGCCACAACACATGACTTCACATCCATCAGTCCCACGTGATACCTTGTTGCACACACGACCAGCAGTTCCTAGTGAACCTGTAAAAAAGAAGAATAGTTTTATTTAATCTTTCATGATGCTGGCATTGGATCTTGGGAAATATAGAATTGAAGTCACTTTTTGAAATGAATTATGGAATTCATTTTATATAAAATTTATAAGAGCAAATTCTAGAAATTCACTTAAATTAGTAGTAATACAATTAGGTTTGCTGAAAATCTGGCCTGAATAATTTCAAACAACTATTTCTAACTATAATTTCTAACAACAATTATACATACATACTGTAAGTGAATGTATAATTTCCTGCCTCAAGCAAGTTGTGAAATAAGAAAGATTGTGAGTGATATTGGTAATTTGATCAGGTAGCAGGAGCAACATAGTGATATCAATCCTACTCTTTCAACCACATTTTGAAAGTATAATTTTCCTTATAATTCAACATTAACTGGGAGTAAAATTGAAATTCTTGGATATATACACTTCAGATGTTAATTTCCATGGGAATTTTCATGCAGGTAGGAATTCTGAAGACAAGGAATCCTTCCTAAAGGGTTAGTATCCTAATCACCCTTTCCTAAATGGGATACTCTCCAGATGTGCGAATCTCAATTCTAAGAATTCCCCAACCATCATGATCAATGTTGAAAATCTGAGGAGTTGAAATCTGTCCTTCTGAAAGGTAGGTGCTAAAACTGGGGAAGAGCAGTGTAAGCAAAATTTCAAAATATTGTTTTACCTGCAGATTTATCCATCAAACAATAATCAGGAGAGTTCTCAAAATATACAAGGTCAGTTTTTGTGGGCTTCCGGAAGTTCTTATTGGCCACAGTAAATCCGGAGCCATCTTGGTTCATAGTCACTTGGATGGCACCATTGTATTTTTTCCGAAGATAATCTCCTGTTTTGCGGAAGTCTGACATTGCCAGCCAGCAAGTCCTTAAGGTGCAGGAACCACTGACACCATGACATTTGCATTCTAGTTTCAGGAAACGCTTTACAGCCTGAAATAGAAGGTTTAGTAGCAGATCTAAGGTGGAACAGACAAAAATTGCTTTAATAATACTCAGAATGGCTACTTCTGTTTCTGAGAGATACTGCTTTATTTCTTAGATGGGGTATTTCTACTTAGATTTTGCTAGTTACAATAATGACCTTCCAGACCTATGAACAATACTTAAAGCTGCTCTTTTGTGATATATCTCTATCTGGTCAATTAAAACTGAGAATCATTCTAACTGAAAAAAAGTAAAGGTGACCTTCAATGACCTCACAAAAATGCTTTTGCTGAAAGGTGTATCTATCAGTATTTGAATGAAAGGAATTCTTTAAAAAACATTTAAGAATGTCAGGTTGAAATAAATACCTTATTTTGGTTTTACTGAAGTGGCAGCTATTGGTGCTAAAAACTTCCTATTTGATGTGTGTGAGAAAGAGAAAGAGAGGGGGGGGGAGAGAGAGAGAGAGAGAGAGAGAGAGAGAGAGAGAGAGAAAGAAACACAGAAACAAAGAGAGACAGAGAAAAATATAAAGTTCAATAATTGTGT
>JANHFQ010002875.1:383699-396171 GCA_032468035.1 Aparallactus werneri
TTATTTATTTATTTATTTACTTACTTATTTATTTATTTATTACACTTGTATGCCGCCCAACTCCCGAGGGACTCCAGGCGGCTCACAACAATCACAATAAAAACAATAAAAGCTATAAAAACATAATAAAAGCTTTAAAACTATTGGTTAAAGTTGTTAAAAACAACAATACATTAATATAGACAACACTATCATACAGACACCTGGTTAGGGTTAGGGTTGGAAACTTTCTGGTGCTTTGGAAAATAGGTTTCCCCCTCCCTCTTCTCAGTATCCCTCAAATATTGAAATGCTACTATCACGTCATCCACAGTCCTTCTTTTCACTAGACTAGACATACCCAATTGCTGTAATTTTCTCCATATGTTTTAGCTTCCAGCTAAATTAAATGGCTGCAAGTATAGAAAGAAGACCTACGGAAGAAACATTATTTCATATAATCTTTGTTGTTCTTTTTATTTCATATATTTCTTTGTTGTTCTTTTCTGCACTCTTTCCAAAGTCTCAACATATTTTTTATAATATGGTGATCATATTATTATCTGAATCCTGTTCCTGATGTTTTCATCCGATATGATATCCCACTCCCATTCCATACCACTGGCAGTGGCTGCAAGTATAGAAAGAAGACCTGCTATGGAAGAAACATTACTAGAGGTAACTCAGTTTTATAATACTGTAGTACATTCTTCACCTAATCTAAATATAATGTATGAAGCCCAGAGGTATAAAAAATATAGAAAACGTATATCCAGCATTATAATGAATGATTATTTGCAGCTGAATAGCAGGACTGGAGCTTTATATATGGTTTTGAATGCCGAATTAGACATGAAATACTGTTTGCATTTAACCTATTATAGCAGCCATGAGGGAAAAGGATAAGAATTCATACTCTAATGCACAGGAAAGATTGGTTCAACTTCTTCCCAAATGAAAATTGTGCCTCCTTCTAGTGAAAATTCCAGTTCCAAATTTAAACTGGATTGCTATGTGCATGAAAGGGTTAATTTGTGCATACCAGAGTCTGAGTTGTAGTCTTCTCCCTGCCATGATTTCTTTTTTAAATCAATAGAAAATAGATGTTTAACACAACACATTTATTGCATTGTGAAGTTTGATTCTGAAATTACAGGGAAGCACTTAAAAGTTATTTCAAAACAATTGCAGGGAATTTCAGGGAAGCACTTAAAAGTTATTTCAAAACAATTGCTCTTCTTTTCCCCTGTTCTTTGTCTGCTTAGCACTTTATAAAGGACTCTACATTAGATAGATCTAGATAAGGGAAATGCTTCATTTTTCTTTTCTTTCCTTTTTCCATAAGTGAAACTATTATCAATGCAAATCTGGATAGGCTGGATAGCCAAGAACTTCTTTGTCTGGCCCCTTAATGCAGGCTGCCCTTAATGCAACCCTTAAGATAACAGAAGAAAATTGTCACATGTCACCACAGTTGTTGGGTTTTTAAAGAAATTTCTTGTTGTAAGAATCTTCTGGGTCTTCTTCCAATAAACAAGAAGAATCCTAAATTGCCTCTTAGATAAACAAAACAATCAGCCATAGCCACATCTATTTACTCAGCAACATACGTTTCATTTTAAACCTCGGCAAGCATGGATTCCTGGAAAGCACACATGTTCCTATGAGATGAGTAGTTAGAATCTCAAAAGATTTCAGCCATTCAACCACCCAAGGTACTTGCTATCCATTCCAGTTTATGGGACAGTAAGGAGTTTTGGGGTCCTTCTGGTCATCTCAAAACTTTGTAATATCATTTACCTAGTTCTGCTGACTTAAGAATGAACAACAGAATGAAAGGAAGCCAGTCAAATATATTTCAGTGACAGTGGCAGTAAGAAAGCAGATAATTTGTATGAAATTTGTATGGAAAATGTATGCATTTTCCACACTCAGGAAGCCAATGTTTTTTGTCCCAGAAAGCAGCAGAGTTAATGGCATACTCTTGGATTGAGATGCACCAGTCAAGTTGAGGGCTACCCTTGGTTTTTCAGAGAAGGCTTCACTCCAAAGAATGGATAGGAACAAAGGGAAATTAAATGTGACTATATTCAAGTTTAATTAAAATTAGAATAGTTTTTTTAATGACCTATGCTTCACATAGGTTTAACTGTTATTCCACTTAATAATGTACCTCTTATGACACATCAATAATTACAATTCAATAGGAACCTTTGGAAGGTCAAGGCTATTAGGAACACATGCAATCTTGAGTCTATATTCATCTGTACTACAGCAAAAAGTGACACTTGTGGCAGGAATCTCCCACAATTCAGCCTTCCATTCCATACATGTTATGTCTGAGTAATTATGAATGGAACATTTTAATACTATGCAGTTCTTTGTTCTTTTCATAAAACAAAACCATACCAGTCTATAGTTATGATAAGAAACTATGGCAGAAAGTTTCAGAACAAGCTTAGATTCAAAGCCATCTCCAGGAATACATAGCTGAACATTTCACTGTATTCAGAAGCCAAGGACAATGTAGTATCTCATCCTTCTTCATATGCAGAAGCAAATTCAATTGCCATTTTGATGGGGGAGGGAGGTGTTGACCCCCTCCGAGAGGGTACGCAACTTGGATGTCCTCCTGGATTCACAGCTGAAATTTGACCAACATCTTGCGGCTGTGGCCAGGGGGACTTTTGCTCAGGTACGCCTGATCCACCAGTTGTGTCCCTTTCTGGACTGAGATGCCATACTCATGGTGACTCATGCCCTCGTTACCTCATGGTTGGATTACTGCAATGCGCTCTACATGGGGCTGCCCTTGAAGAGCATTTGGAAGCTTCAGCTGGTCCAGAATGCAGCCACGTGAGCAGTTGTGGGTGCCTCACGACACACCCACATAACACCACTCTTGCATGACCTGCACTGGTTACCAGTAGGTTTTTGAATTCAATTCAAGGTGCTGGTTATTACCTTTAAAGCCCTTTATGGCATTGGGCCGGCTTACCTTGGAGAGCGTCTCCTGCAACCATTTGCCTCCCAGCGACCAACCAGGGCCCACAGGGTTGACCTTCTCCGGGTGCCGCCAGTTAATCAATGTCAACTGGCAGCGCCTAGGGCAAGAGCCTTCTCAGTTGCGGCCCCTGTCCTCTGGAACGAGCTGCCCCCAGGACTCCGGATCATCCCGGACCTCTCATCTTCCGCTGGGCCGTAAAAATGTGGCTTTTCCAGAGGGCTGTTATTGTATGGGGTTTTATATTATATTTATATGTTTTAGCTTGTGTATGCTGCTTGTGTATGCCGCCCTGAGTCTCTTGGGATTGGGTAGCATAGAAATTTTATAAAAATAAATAAATAAACTAAAATAAATAAAATTTGATCTTACTTCAATATTGGTATTGAAGGATGTTAACTTCCATCATACTTGAGAGTGAAAAGTAAGTTTAGATTATCATGATAAACCAGTAGTGCACACAGCGTTGATGTCACAGTGAAGGTCTCAAGGTTTTGGAAGAATAGACAAAATATTGTTATTTACTAATGATTTCTATGTAGAGTTAGAGTCAAATTTGACAGTTGGAATTAGCTCATTGAATCTACAAAAAAAAGAGAATATAATTCTAGAGAAGATATTTGCCATAAGTTTAGCATTGACCCATTAAGAAACCATTAATCATCACAGAATGATCTCTTTGGCCCCATAAAGGGCATGTCTAAGTTGCCAGATATGCACAGCTAGATACAATTAAAGAAATGTTCTTAAACTTGGAGTCAGAAGATTATTTATAATTCTTGTTTCATATTCAGAGTCTCGCTGAAACCTCAATGAAAACAAATGCAGCTAAGTCGATTTCAGTGTAAACATTTTAAAAATGGAAAACAAAGCTTTTCAATTTGGATATGGGAAGAAATCCTTTTCTAAGTCATCAACTTCTGGTTGGTGGTAATGATCATGATGGTTTGTCTTCCTGAATTGCAAATAGATACTGCACTTGGAAGACCTATATGGTTTATTAAATTAAAAAGTATCTTTAGTGGAATATCTATATCTTTTGTGGATTATTTTGTTTCTGGTTGTAGAACTAAATGTGTTTGCCAATGCAGGATGGTCAGTATGTGATGTGGTATGGTGTGATTCACAATCTTGTTACAGTACTATCATAACTGAAATCATCCTACACTGAGTGAATCCTGTTTAAAGTAACCTTTCAGTGAAATCAAGAATGTCTTACTGATACAATGAATTGCTTCCATGTACCAAAATTCCTTTCTTCTTGTCCTCCCACATTCTGTTAATCTAGTGTTGGATAAGATAAATTTTACATACACATAATTTTTAAAATGTCATTGGTATTGCTCTTTTCCAGAGTTAGAACAGAGAATGACTGTCTGTGGTATTTTGTGATCTATATTCCTGAACCACCACTCACAGTGTTCTGTAGCAGAAATGTTAAACATATAATCACATCATAGTTAAATGTTGATACACTTCAGCTTTATCCACTGATTTAGTATTAGTGAAGTCCAAGGATTTTTTTTCTAATGGGTAGTTAAACAGGTTGATAGGAAGTTATTTAGAGGCTTAAAGCTAGTTAAATATCTCACATATGAAATGAGTTATTTTTTTATGCATTATGCTAAAAAGATCACATCTGCAAAACTCAGAAACCCCTTGTCATGTTTAGCTATCAAACCAAATTCATGGCTTTGCTGTTGACACAGAAGGCATTAAACAATTTGGAACCAGAATTCCTACAAGACCATTTTGCAATACTTGGTTGATCCTTAAGACCCTCAAATGCAGGTTGTGTATGTTGAGATTAATAGTGTCACTTTGGGGTCAAGACTATAAGATTAGAGGCAGGATAATTCTCCCTTCCCAGAATTTGTCACCTGAAGCACAATGGTTTCATCTTGCTTCTAATAATTTTGCTATGTTGTCTCATCATGTCACTTTGATACCAAACACATTGGCTGAGTTCATACATCATACCACAGTTGTTTAACCATACTTAATAAATCACAAGCAGCTGGCTTCACTCAATACATTAAATCAAAACCAAGAAAACTCTATTATGGTTTAGTTTGACATGTGAAGTGATCCACTATCCAAACTGAAATCCCCATAAAGTAAGTGCTTGAAATGATAATCTTATAGTAATCAAGCCATTTTCAAGGGAATGAGTTGGCAAAGGAGGGGAGCCTATTCAAAATTTGTCTCAGTACTTCAAATGATTAAATTGATATTGTATCAAGTACTGCAAGTTCCTTGCAGTAAGATGGGCAGTCAATACATTTAATAAAATAAATAAATGGATTGATATTTTTCATCAGATACAGTAAAGTTAATTGCAATATGATCCTAATAGGACTTTTCCAGGACTTTCTCCATACCGTTTTGTTTATTAGGCCATTTTTAATATTTATTTGTTTATTTATTTATACTTTTAAATGTTATTTATTTGTACTCTGCCTTTATTATTTTTACAAACAACTCAAGGCAATGAACATATCCAGACACCTTTCTTCTCCTATTTTCCCTACAACAAATCGTTCCCTTCATGTCAGTTTTGACTGTTTCTTTTTCCCTTGGCAGATGACCAAAGTTGACATGGGGACCATAGAACTGGAGAAAACATTCATCAATTGCTAGGCAATGGGCCACATTTTTCTTAGTTTCCCTGTCCATTGACTTGGAAAGGGCAACGTGTTAATATTATAGCAGTGGAGTTCTGGGTAACTGAATCATTCAGTTGCTTATAGCTGGTGGTCCTACCTAGAGAAAAGACACAATGCATTTTGCAATCTGCATGAGAAACCCTGAAAAGCACCTAAATGCTTTTTGAGCTTTCAGTGTCCATTTAAATAGCATTCTGAAATTCAAAGTGTTCCACAAAAGCAGTAGTAATAGTACTGCATCAAACTGTTACTATTTTGTTAATCCTTTATAGAAATGGGGCTATTTTAGCCTGCTACAATTTGGAATGTTAATTTACTCATGAACTGTTCAAAACTGATGCTGCTGCAATTCACATACTGTAATCACCTGGTTTAATTTCAGTGAGGGGTACATTTATTTCTTCTTCCTTCATGCTATAACAGTTTTAATCATACTTAGAATTACTTATTTTTATAATATTGAAAACATTCCCAATATGACAATATGCCTACATAGGAAAAGAAGACGGTTGGTATTTAGTTAATTTTGAAATGACTCCTAATGAACTCTGCACCTAGAGGTGATTTTAAAACTATTTCAAATAATTCCAAGAAAAGACAAATGTAATATATCTCTCCTTGTGTCCTGGAGGTCTGCAATTTATTGTATATGAAAAAAATTTAAAAGCACAATAGCTGCTGCTAGACTGTTATATAGGATTCATCACATATACAGGATTCATCCATCAATTTTATTCAGTCTACATTGTCTGCAACCTGCTACTAGGGCCAGGGTCTCTAAATTACTCTAGGCAGCTTACATTTTAAAATCAAGAATAATAAAGGTAAAGAAAATGAAACCAAATAAAACAAGCCAAAACAACCTAAGGAATTGAGCAACTACCCTATGACAAAGTCTGGGAGAATATTTATGTTTTCAAAGACTTTCAGAACATCATCATTAAAAAAGAATCTAATTCAGTTTATATCAAGAATATATCCTCCTATTCCACCTGTCCTTTCTTTTGTAGTTAGATAAAAGCAGATGGGAAAATGTAAGGGATAGGAACCTCTTAAATTTCAGCAACAGAATCCAAGAACTCAGGCAGGATTGGTGATGAGTAATGGAGTGTACCAACAGCAACCTCAATTTCAGTCAGAAGGCCTTGCAACTGGTTATCTGCAGAGCAAAGGCTTTGAAAGCCAATAGTGACTCATGAATGATAACTACCACCCCACCCCACCTCACCCTTGATGTCTTGGCTGGTACTAGATCCAAAATGCACAGGTCTTGGAATTCAAGCCAAGTTGGCCACCTCATCCACAATAGTGGTTAAAGGTATATTTATTGCAGGCTGACCTGACATTCAATAGCAGCAACTGGACTTCAATGCTACTGAGGAACTGATAGGTTGGACCCAAGGGAGGATCACTCTAAACCAGAGAATCCAATGTCTCCAATTACAGCCATATGATCTTCAGATTCTGCCGCATTTGCCTATCATAATTCTGATGCTCCTGCCCACCTCGTTTGCCACCAGAATTGTTAGTAGTTCTAGGGATTTGATGGATGGATGGATAGGTAGGTGGGTTGATTGACAGATATAGATGATTTAAAGTTATCAAGAACTTTGAAGTTCCACATGAACTTTATAATTTAGGGAATTCACTTATTTTTTCAAGCAATTTATAAAACAATTGGAAAATTAAAACAATAAAGGTAATAAACTGTAATTATAATCTCTTTTGGTCATAATCTTTCTCTTCCATTTAGCATAATAGTAGGGTGTCTTCCTCTGATAGGTGTGCAATATCAGTAGCCAAGAGCAGCCTTCTCCAGTCCTAAAGAATGAAGGGCATGCTAGCTTACAGAAAGCTAGCCAAAAACATAGCTGGTTTGTTCAGTTCCCCTTTTCTATCTGTCTTTGTTTCCCCTTCAGACTGTGAATCTTATTAGTTCTCTCTTCAGTTTTGTGATGATCACTGGACATTATTTCCTGCCTGTAAATAACAACCCTATATTTTTATCACACTTCATCTAACATTTTTTATTTTATATATATTTTAGTTTACTTATTATTATAAATAACTTAAGGTGGTGAACATATACAATACTCCTTCCTCTTCCTATTTTCCCCAAAACATCCCTGAAAGATAGGTTGGGCTAAGAAATAAGACTGGCCCAAAGTCATCCAGTTGGCTTTCATGCCCAAGGTGGGACTAAAACTCACATTTCCTTAGTTTCTAACCTGGTGCCTTAAGAATTAAACCAAATTAGTTCTCTGAGTCTGCTTGATACTTGGCCTTTCCATTTGCTCTTCCTGATTATTTATCCTACTATCCTTCTGCTTGGAATATGACATATTAATCTGGAAGGATGCCAATTTAAATCTTATTTTGCTTACAAAGTGATTGGGAGGCATTAGCCAATTTTTTGCAACTCAATTATAACCCTAGCTCATTGTCATAATAAAGATAATAATACTCTTGGGTCCCTAATTTGTGGTTTAATCACATCATAATTACCATGGATCTTGGCAATTCTGTACATGTCATGGTGATTGTAATTATACATATTTACGTACTCTTATGGAAAGTTGAACACTGTAAAATATATATTCAAGAAAATTTGATCTTTGTTTTCATTCAGGCTGGGAAAATGTGGATACATCGAGGAGCAGTGGTTTCAGTTAAAATGCTGAGTGAAAGAGAGTTTATGTGAGGTGGGGAAATGTATTTGCATTCTTGTTGGTGTGTGATGTTTGTACAGTCTCAAACATATGTGCTTGCATGAGGCTCAAGACTCTTAGCTTTAAAATGGTCTCCTAGTCTGTAATTGCTCATTTTACTTTTGGCTACAAGAAACTCTACTTAGTTATTTACACCAAGCTTGTTTATTATACAGATTATGTTTGGAAGCTACATACTATAGCTCTAATCTACTCCAAAGAGTCCTAAAACAGTGCTTGCCGCCAATGTTTAGGGCAGATCTTTAAAATGTTTATTGACTGCCTTGAATATATGATGTTTTAGTTGTTTTAGTAAAATTCTGATCCTTTGCTTGTCTCTCTATTATTTAGTCTTAGTAATAATAGCTGACAAGTTATTTATCAGTTTTGATTCTAGGAATCCTTTTAACTAGAGCAGAAGCTCTGGTACCTTCCAGTTGCCTGCATGCTTTTTTTCATTTACTATATAGGCATGAATTATTAAACACATATTGCTAATTTCAGAACTTTTTAAATAATTAAGCAATATTTTAATATCTCAATAGCATCTAGTACAAGCTGATGAAGGTAGTTTTTGAAATAATACCAAGAGGTTATACATGGTACATATCAATGCACATGGTAAATCTTGACATAACAATGAAGATTTCTTTGATTTGCTGATTTGTTCTTTTCATTTAATCAATCTATATGATCAAATAGTATAAATACTGTGAAAGGATGCAAATTTTGTGCCTCAATTCTCCCTGACCAATCATTCTGGTATTTAATAACTAAGGCTTACCTTTAGGATCTAGCTGCTAAGGCTGCAATTTTTCCCTAATTTACACAGGATTCATACTAACTAAATTCAATGAAATTGTTCAGCTGACCTTGCATTTTAATGTTCCACCAAAAGAAAATGCAAAAAAGAGATTCTATTTTAAAACTATAATTTTTATTAATTTTTAATGTATTCTAAAGTACTTTCTATAAGTCACCATTCTCTTCTTGTTTGCCTAACCATTTCAAAACATAAAGCACTATATAACAAGATAGCATTTCCCAGTTAAGTCTTCTGTAACTAGCCCATAGAATTTATCTGCCACATGTTTTTTTAAAAAACTGAGATACAGAACTATTCATATAGAATTATTAGAATATACACGCACACACACAGCCTATATAGAAACCACCCTTCTGTAGAAATCCTACAATTCATACAGAATTTGTGAAGCAATTGATGCTATCCCGGATATAATTTAAAATTCATAAATTGTTTGCCATTTAGAAATATGTAGTAGATATTTTCTCTTAGTGAGGACTGAAATTGATGTAGCATGCACTAGGATTTGATTCCACAAAGGTGCTGGAATAAAAGGACTAGCATTTTCTCTAGGCACAAGTAGAGGTCAAGCATCATTTCCCTCAAAGCTTTGGCAATCAAATGAAACTATATTCTGCCTACTGTTGGTACTGTGATGTTAGTGATAGCAGGGCTCTTTGGGCCTGCTGAATAAAGTTTAAGCACAAAACTGTAGAAGCAAATTCCCTAGATTTCAACATTGCTCTGTGAAGACTTTATAATACAAGAACTTATAAATACAAGAGAAACATGTCACCATCTAATAAAACAATACTTAAGGTACTGCAGTTTGACTCTTGCACTTCCCCTTGCTATTTATAGAAAAGGAATTCGGAATCACTACTCTAAGTTAGATCCTGCCCTCTCCTTTTCTCCAGACCCATGACTAAATGATAAAAATGAACTTCTTCAGATTCTCTGACAACATCATCTGCTTTTCAGAATGCAGGCAACGACTAAGCACACATACATGGATTTGATCAGGAATGGATTTTTAAAATTGAAAGCTTGTATGTAAGCAAGGTGCTTCCCCTCCTCTGTAAAGATGGAAATTGAAAAGGAAAAAACCTATTTATGTACTCTGATGCAACTTACTTGGGAAGATTGCATGCAGCGAGATTAAATTGCAATATTTATTTGGAATAAACCAGAGTAAACTTTTGTGAGAGAAAACAATGAAACACAGGTACTGAATAGGTATGACTCACTTTTTTCATGGTTGAGTTAAGCATCATTTACTTATGATTTTGGTGTTCACATGATACAGTGAGCAACAAAATAATTACATTCCATTTTCTACCATGCCCTAAGCTAACATCCATCATAGGATTTCCTTCTCCCTTTGGGATGCATTATCGTACACCTATCCATCTATGCAGTCAATGGTAGCTGAACATCTATAGTAGTTCAAGTGTTATTTACAATCCAGTTGGAATAAGCTCCCATCTTAAGCTTTAAAAATTTGAACTCCCACTTTCAATTATTGCTAAATATGCACTAAATGCTGCTATGCCAAGGAAGCAAACAGGGGTCTTCTTTACCTTCCATCATCCAGGCCCCTTATCTGGTATTTGACAAGTCACGTCAAGGCAAGAAGAAGAGTATTATTCCATCTCTCTCCCCCCCCCTCAAGCCTTTTACCTGTTCAGGACAGCTAAGCCTAACATCTTGATAGTTGCAGTTACAATGTCTAGCAAGTTTCACAGAGCTTTAACTACAGTTGATTTGCAGATAAATTGCTGCACGTTTGAATGTACCGTACAGTTGTCTAAACTAAGCAGCCAAAATTACAGTACATTTAATTAGTTGAATGTGAAATGTGAACTTTTTAAAAAGCCTCCTCGCTAGGGAGATTGGACAAGGAACATGAATTTATTTTATTTGTTTGTCAAACATGTACAAGATAATAGGAATAGGAATAAGTAAAAAAATGAACGAAGAAAGTTTATAGGGGTAATTGGAGACAGTAAGACAGGGAAGGTAGGCATGCTGATGCGCTTATGCCCGCCCCTTTACAGACCTCTAAGGAATGGGGTGAGGTCCACACTACACAGTTTGAGGTTGAAGCTGTGGGGGTTTGGGGATGTAACAACGGAGTTACATCCTCAAATGAACGATGTCAGCGCAAAAGGCCTTAGGAATGGATAGCAAAAGAGCGCTGGTCGGCCCGGTGATTCCACGCTAAGGTCTGAGTGGGGAGGAAGAGAGAAGAGAAGCTCCCAGCTATTCCTGGGAGTAGACCCCGTTCTGCACACAAGTTCCCGCTTCTGCCATAGTCCTCCAACGGGGAGCTTGCACTTATGCCCTCAGCCACTATTGTCGATTCATTTCCTCAGCGAAGGCAACTCCCGCGTCTCTCATCCAGGCAGCAGCAGCAGCAGAAGGCCGGGCGAGGCAGACTGACAGCCGTGGCAGGTTGAGTCTGAGCGCCCACTGAGCTCCCGAGGAACCAATCGCAAGACTTTTCAGAGGAAACGATTCTGCCCCGAAGCGCTCTTTCTGCCGCCAACCCGTGACGGGCCAAGGTGTGGCATTTGGGCAGCCCCGCGAATTGGGCAGAGAGGCCTAGAGCGCCTGTTCCGCCCCTTCGAAGGGAATGCCTTCTCCGTCGAAAGCGACCCTGGGTATCGCCGAAGCTGCCCGGCCCGGAGGTCCAGGAAAATCGAAGTTGCGGGAGCCGCCCTTCCCTCAACGTGGGAGAGAGAATATACCTAGGCAGAAAAAAATGCGGAAGAGCCCAGGTGTGCTACAAATCCGATCCTCCTTGACCACCACAGGTCAACTCAGGCTGGGAAAACGAGAAGAAAGTTCGAAGCAGAACCACCTCAGGGCGGAAAGGGCCGAAGAGAGCCACACTCGCCCGCCTCAGCTCGGCAGCCTATTGCTGTCAATTGCGCTGCCTTTGTCCCGCGCTTGCACCTCTTGGCCTGCTCCCCGGTGGTTTTTCCCACGAAAAGCCTGTGCCCCTCAGCTGGGCAACCGCATTTTAGTCAAACGTCTTATTCGCGGATAGCCCCTGACTTCGATTATGATTCAGGGTGTGGAATGCACCCAGAGCCCTGGATAAAGCAGGATTCGGTTAACCGTTAACTAGAAGGTCAGTGCGACTTTCCGTGGCTGCGTGGAACGGGTTCGCCGCAAACCAAGTAAGTCAGTGGTTCTCAACCTTGGCAACTTTGAAGATGTGTGGACTTCGACTCCCAAAATTCCCCAGCCAGTTGCTGGCGGGGGGATTCTAGGAGTTGAAGTCCACACATCTTCAAAGTTGCCA
>JANHFQ010002876.1:38731-50257 GCA_032468035.1 Aparallactus werneri
TTCCCGCGGCACCGCAGGCAACGTTCCGCGGAACCCTAAGGTGCCGCGGAACCCAGGTTGGGAAACACTGATCTATAGTCTGAAAATTCTCCTGGACTCATAGCTCCTGCTGAAGACCACGTTAACGCAGTGGCTAGAAGAGACTTTTGCCTAGCTTTGGCTGGTGTATACATTCCAGTTCATAGAAGAGGAGGTATGATATGGTTGGTCACCCATGCCCTTGTCATCCTCCTAAAGCAGGTTTTGTTATTGCACCTCCCTTTAGTATAATCTTAATATACACATTTCCTCTAAAAACCCAAATACCAAGTGGACATAAACGAACAATGTAAACAATACAATTAAATTTTGCATAAGGTGACTTCTTGTACTAACTGAAAGGTTCTCCATACCTGCCCAGGATTGTCTGCATTTCCCAAAAGGGAGGTGCAGCTCACATTTTGGAAAATCCTAAAGGAACTACTGTAATATGCCAAACATGAGACTAATCCAGAGGATCACCTCAAAACCTGTAGAATGCAGCTGCCCAACAGATATACCAGTATTGTCATAGCATTTATTGTCTATTTGTTTAGAGGTGCTAGTAACAATTAGTTCTATATGGCTGACTTGTCTACATTTATGCACATCTGTTGCTCCATATAGAGGCTGCCCATTCTAAGATGATGGGCCAGTGGAATTCCCATCCCCTATAAGGTATGTTGAGAAGGACCTTGAAAGAGACCATTCTTTGCCAACGCTCCCCACCTGTGGTATTGGGTGCCTCCAGCATCCTTATGATAAAATGTTGGTGGAAATTAGATGATTAGGCAGTCAGTTGAGAGAATTGAGATGCTGAGGTTGTAGATACTTGGGCTATGTGGATACAGAATAGTTGATGGTGGCTGCTGCTGTTGCTGCTGATGATTTTCAATTGTTTATGTTTATTATGTATGTATGTTTTATACTGTTATACAGGTAGTCCTCAACCTACAACCCAATGCAGCCAAAAATTCCTGCTGCTAAGTAAGACATTTGTTAAATGAATTTTGCCCCATTTTACGACCTTTCTTGCCAGTTGTTAAATGAATCATTGTAACTTAGTAACATGGCTATTAAGTGAATCCAGCTTCCCCATTGACTTTGCTTGTCAGAAGTTGGCAAAAGGGGATCACATGACCGCAGAACACTGCAGTCATAAATATGAAACCGTTATGAAGCATCTGAATTTTGATCATGTGACTGCAGGAAGCTACAATGGTCATAAGTGTGAAAAATGGTCATAAGTGCTGTTTTAACTTTGGTCACCAAACTGTTGTACGTCAAGGTGTACCCGTTTATGGTAAATTACTTTTCTAAGCTGCTTAGATTCTTTTTGTTTGAAGTGGCATAAATAACTTGTAGACAGATAGACTCTTATCCGATCTAATCTCTCAGTTTAGCTCTTGAGCTTTTTTCAGCTAAAGATTAGATAAATTGCTTAATAATAATATTTTTTGAGTATATGAATTAAGTTTTACTTTGCCATGTCTAACTTAGTAAGCCAGTGTAGACATTATCTGAAACCATGCTACGAAGTTTAATTATTACTTCTATAAAGTATAAATTGAGAAATCATAGTTTACAAACTACAAACCAGAATCGAAATCACAATGTAGATAACATTGGTGTTTTCACTAACTGTAGTTGACTGTGACTGTAGTTACGGCTACTGCCTTGCATCTGAAAAAGCTCCTGCTCTGTGGAAAAGGGAGTGTTGAGGACGATTATATGTGCAACTCTAAATCTTTGCCCTTTAGATTAAAAACCCTAACCCATGCTTTAAGTTTTAAATTATGGAGTTCTGATTGTATTGTAATCTCTGGTTTGGAATTGTGGATATATCCGCACATAATTTTGATAGTGGATTTGTGATCTTGATTTGTTGGACAATATAAGAGTTGATAAATTAACCTCTAGATAACTAATTATATTATAGTTTATATTTATGTGTGAATCCAGCTAATTTCTCCCTTGGGTTTTTGAGATACTGGAATAAAATGGTATTTCTTAAGAACATAGATGCATTTAAAATATCTGGGGAGATGTAATAGAGTACCTAAATTAAAGCTGTATTTTACAGATACGGGGGCGTAATAACCGATAATCATTCCATCTATATCTCCTTTCCATTTATTATCTTTGCCTCTGTCTTTGCAATTTATTTGAAATTGGCCATGGCAGACTCCTGCTTCCATTCTGCTGGTTTAACACTGAAACAACCGAGAGGATTGTTGTTGTTTTAACTTGCCACAAAGAAGGCTAGGTAGAGAGTAGAGAATGATAGCTCAAAGTGTTTGTTTGCTTATTTGTTTTTTACCCCACCTTTATTACCCCTACTTTATAAGTAACCAAGGCGCTGAACATACCTAACCCTAACCCACAACAACAACCCTGTGAAGTGGTTTGGGATAAGAGAGAGAGAGTGGCTGGTCAAAGTCTAGAATTCACAGTCTCCTCATTTCTAGGGCAATAATTCTAGGCCAGCATCATAATCACTACACCAAACTGATCCATTAATTAATATATGCATTATCCCTTTCCTTAAATGGAAAGGTATGAGCATAAATTTAATGAGAGAATAAGAGAGTAGTACAGCATTTGGTTCAGATGTCTGTTTGACTTCTCAAACAAAACATGGATTGTTGATCAGTTTTCTATAGCTATTCAGTGAAAAGAGCAAAACTACAACTTGGCAAAAGTATTAAAGCTGTAGGGTTTTGATTGAAAAAAATCTGCAGTAAAATTTATTTTCAGTAAATTTATAGAATTTTATGTATTGCACAGTTCTGCATACAGTAAAGAACAAATAATTAACAAGCATGGAGAATGTAGTTGCTTCTACCAAGAGTTCTTGAATGAGATGATTCATAGCCTGCTGTCCACAGATGTATTGAGAAAAGCTACTTTGAAATTCTGAACTTGTTGAACAGTTTTGAGGATGTTAGCACCCAGTTTTCTGGATGACACTGTACTGACCTTTTATCTACACTTTCTGCTATTTGATTAATTATTATTATTTCGTTGTCCCAATAACTGAAAATAAAATTTGAGAATCACATGTATTGGTAGATTATGAGGTTTGGGTACTGTAAGGGAAATACTAGTTGACTATTTCGCACTTCCTCCCTTTGCCCTGGGAAGTTATTTATCTACTTTGCACTTCTCTTTGACACCTCTGAAGATAAAGTCCAAGGCTGCTTGTTCGTTTGTTTTTATTTTTACTTTAGTTGAATGTGGGGTGATGAAGAGATTTTTGAAACTGCAGGAACTGCAGCAGTTTATGGCAGGATAGTTCTTGTTTAGGTTATAATTCACAGGGAATTTCGCCTCCATCTGATCTCAGAAATTTACCTTCCATATATTGGAATAATGCAAGTGCTAAGTTACAGTTTGTATACTGTATTTGTCTGCAGGATTGATATAGCTTCTTTCTCCCATATATTTCAAAGAGGCAGCCTGGAATTCAGACCACTAAAGTAGACGAATCAAGGCACACTTTTCATATCTTACTTACCAGCTATCTTGCAATTAGGAGCCATGCTTCTTCAATTCCAGTACTATTAAACCAATATAGATTAAACTTTCAGTTATTTGGGGATTGGTTGTTTTATGTCAGTAAACCATAACTGTTATAATTTAGCTGGTACCCAATCAGCTACATAACTGATTAAAATATGTATGTAAATCTGAATAAAAATGCGTAGGAAAATTAAAGGGCATTAAAAAAATATAGAAGTTCACATATGAGAAGAATCTTGGAAAATGACAAAGCATTTGTTTTTGTAGAATTCAAAACTGTTTTTGTAGTTTTGCATTAGTACTGTAGAGATGCTTTAAACTACTCCCATAGAAACTACTCCCATACAGTTTTCATGATTTCGCTTTACTGCAGAATTCTGTGCTGTAATCCATTTTGTTCTGGTAGGTCATCTAAGATTTAGAAGCAGCTTTTCAAAAGAAGGGACTGCTGGCCAATGAAATCAGTGAAAATTGGTTACACTATCTTATATAAACATAATCTGTTTTTCCTTCTGGTAGCACAGTCAAAATTATGTGTAATCCATTAGGGATTGTTTTTTGCTTAATAATTTGGTAAGTAATTGGCTGTGTCAGAGAAATTTGGGATTTATTTGAAAACATTTTGATGCATATTTAAACATTAGATGATTATTTTCAGGCTGTTTCATCTAAAGACAGATTTATTTTTCTGCTTCTTAATTCAAAGAATCGTTTTTTTTCCCTTTATACAGGTGAACGTCTATGTGCTGGGAAAAACGTTCCTTCTGTTGGCCCGAGAGCTCTGCATAAATGCTCCAGCTATAGGTATTTTTAAATAAGAGTTAGCTTTACATATGTGCCATCATTTCATGGCAGCTTTTCAAAAATACTTACATGGGCTGTTTAACTAGTATTTAATGATACTTCAGAATTAAGACTGGAAGAATCTAGAAATGAAAGCTGTCTATGTAAGCTCAGGGTTTACCTTAAAACTGAAAAACAGTTACTTCTATCATCAGTGTGACTTCTTCCAGTTGCTGTATATCCATCTTTTGAAGTACAGTAACTGTAAGAAAACATATTTGAGCTAACGTTCAACAGAAATAAAATAAGGATGGTAATAAGTGCTTTGGATCTAATGGCAAATAGTGCTTCAGAGCATGCAGAGGCATGAACATAGAACATAGCCCAAATATAGAGTATTGCACTTGCCAACAGCTGCTTAAACGAAGTTTATTCTTTCCCAGGATTATATGTGATGAGGACTTACAATATTAAAGGTAGAAAAGGAAAAGTGAATGAATAAAGAGCTTAATTATTTTAGAGGGATTTGAGGCCTGTCTCCTTGAAGTTTGGGATTTGAGGGCTGTCTGCTTAAAAAATGGCAGTGCTGCTTCTGTAATTTTGCAAAACCCAAAACGATCCTTTCTACATCATGAGTTGTGGACAGTAATTATAATAGTGATGTTTTATATATACCACTGATTCTGTGACCTGGTTCATGCATAGTGCTTAGACAAACTATACTGTTAGCTTTTTAAACTATTCATTATAACTTAGACTTGTATGCAGACCAGGTCATTATGATTTGTTTTGAAAAAGATGATTTAAAAAATGAACTTTGGGTAAGAGCTCTAAAAATAGAGTTTAAATGCAAAAAGAACATTTCTGTGACAAAAGAAATGTGCTCGTGCTACTTCTGCAGAGCACAGAGAGAAATACCATTGTCTTGGTATCATATTATCTAATGTGTGGTACTAATCCCTATAAAAACGTTCTTAACAGCTTTGATGCATCAACAGTGGTAACAGCATTATACCATGGATGTCAGAAATGAACTGAACGCTTTCATTAAGTTATTTCTGAAGATACTGGGAAAGTGGTGTGATATGTTAGAAAATGCCAAAATTTACTGCTAACAAAAAGAATAATTCATTTCTGACATTCTGAATAATTTATATGCCATTTTAGAGTGTCTAAAGCACTGTGTATACTATCTGAGTAATCTTAAAACAGACCATTATCCCTGAGAAAGTGGCTTGCCTGTGACCATATGGAGCTGTAATGGCAAAGAAGACATTTGAACTAGGAATGTTTTGACTAATGATCCTAGCAACAGTGCTGGCAAGCTACGCAAGATGTTCCCCTAAATTAGCCTGTTGTGCATGCTGGTTAGATGATTATGCTGTTGGTTTCACATAGTACCATATGTATTTTAGGATATAATTCAGAGATGGTTTTTCAGTCTAATTATTTAAGACTATAGCTGTGTAAGTTAACCTTATAATTCTCAGGAATTTTAAATTTTCAGAGATGGATCACAAACACTATTAATATCATACATTTAAATATATGAATTTAGTACAACATTGAGATTGAAAAGGTATTTGCTTTTATCTTGTAACTTTGGATTGATTCTTATTAAAAAGGATACTTATTATCCGAGGAACTATATTGGGCATTATATATACACATATTTCTGTTAAATATTTGTGAGGTTTCCTCCTATAGTAGAAATGTGTCCTGGAAAACAAATCTGGAATCCCCTTGGTTATATAGCTCATAAGCTCCTTTAGATCTTGGCAGATACTACTTTTCTGACTTACCCTAATTCGTATATTGCCCAGTTAAGTGCCTGTGGCTTGATGAGCATAAGTCTCCATTGCTGGATGAACAGGAGTGGAAAGCACACTAAGTAAACCTCCTTTTGTAGAGCGCAGTAGCTGCAAGATAACACTTTGTGATAGCTTTGTTGCGTGCCTCTTGGGCTGTCACTATAGTTACATATACAGATTGCTGACAGTATGGTATCCTCCTGGGGGATTATTAAAGACTAAATTAAGCAGCTTGATTCTCAGTTTACTTACTCAGAAGTAAATGCCATGGTGTTCAAAGTAGATTCTTGTAGTATTCTGATGTTGAAAATCAAGTGAATGTGCTTATTATTACATTTCATTACATGATCTGTGACAAATCAGTTTGGACACATGGAGCCAAGTAGTGAAAATGTTTTGTGAGAAGAAATAGCTGCCTGCCCATAGTTATTAGCTTACCATTCTGTACAGAAACTTAGGACTGAGATTTTGAAAACAATTTAGGACGTTTTCCACACAACATGATTAAATAAGTCAAACAAGGGCCTGGCAGCTATATTGATACAAAGCTTGATTGGTGTGTGCTGGGTAGATTAATCATGATATATGAACACAGCCAATGTGAACTGGCTTTTGTTGGTTAAGAGGAAAGCACTATATAACAATTTGATTATAGTTATGTTACAGAATTTTGAAATTTTAGGTGTATCTTTTCTTTGTACACGTTTGTAACAAGAGAATTCATCTCCTGGAAAATTATATTTATTTTACTGATTATGTTTTAGGGACAAACATTCCCACTAATGGTATATAAAAATAAATGTGTGTTCTATAGTGCAATCTTTGTTTCAGTCTTCGGTCTTAATAAGAGGTTTTGCTTATAGAAATACAGTAGATGTGGAATTATAGCACCTTAGGTTTCATCTTAAAAAATGGTGTTACTATTTCTGCATAATTGATGTAGTTCAAGTACAACAGGAATAATAATGAGCAAAGCACATAAGGGTTTAGGACAAGTAAAAATGTTTTATATTCAACAGGTTCTCAAACTGCTCTACTTTATAACATTCTAGTTGAGTCAGTCTCAGCCGTTAGTTGTCTATATACAAAATAAATGCACATCATGTGCAATTTTTAAAAACATTTCTTGCTCTGCATACTGCAGTTTAATAATTAAGTCAAATAGCTTATGAATAAATAAAATAAGATTAAATTCACGAGCATTCCTTCACTTAGTTTCATAGCCTGATGGTAAATAGATAAGTAAGTACTATAATACTCTGACCCGCTCTGCAGTCTTTCAGTCAGATCAGAGTATCTATTAATATGCAGAACAGCCCTGGAATACAATCTAAGTGAAATGCATCATGCGTAGAAAATGAGTTCAGGTATTTGTCCTCCTTGCACTCCTGTGCCATTGGTGCTGTCTGAGGAACACTGGAATTGGAATGTCACTTTTCCACACTGTACTTCAGTCATTCCCTCTTGTCCAAAATAGCTGAGTTCATTGCCATCTAGAATGGCACTTACATTGTAAAAGGTGTCTTGCTCAACCTGCACAGGATGCTCAAACCATACTGAGAAAGTGTTACTAGATCCATCGGATGTAAACTTTGTCAGATTCTGGGCAAGTACAGTGCCTAACCTCTTCAGTTCAATTTTGACGCTGTATTCAGCTTTTCCACAACTTGACCCATAGAGTCCCAGTCCTGCTATAAATATCCTTTTATCTACTGCAAACTGGATACTGTCACATCGTCCCCGGTACCTCCATTGATTGCTGCGATATGCAGATGATTGAAATCGATGGCACCTTTGAGGTGCAAGTCCTTTCCGCTTTGTTAGTGGAAATTCCAACTTCGGTTTATTTGCAGCAGTATACCACAAGAAAATATTATGTCTTTCCTCAAGGGTCAGGATGTCAGACTGAGCAGCCCCATTGGCAAACTCTTCCAAAGTCATGGTTGGAATCCGAACCAAGTATAAAGCTTTCCCCAATACATTCCTCTTGTTCCTTGGTGTAATTGGCAGCCCTTGTCGCTTGCATTCAGCCTCAGCCCAGTTCAGAACTGCCTCGAACACCACAACCTCCTTGGTGTTTAGTGCTTCCCGCATCACAATGATCTCTAGCGTCTGTTGATCTATTTCACAGAAGCCTTCCGATTTCAGTGCCATTTCAGCTTGAGCATCAATGACTTCCCAGCAGCGTTGTGTCAGCTCTGGTTCCTCAAAGAGCCTGCTCTGAGACAGCAGCACGCAAGCATTCTTGGCCTCTAAGCTAGTCTCCAGAAAATTGACGCAAGCTTTTGCTAAGGCTGGGACAATGTATTTCTTGGCTGCGTACAAAGTAGCAAGCACGGTGTCTGCTTCCAGTTCGATTTCATCACTATACATGTACCTATCAATATAAAAAGATTCCCTTTTTAAAAAAGAAAAATACACAACTCTTAGTTACAGCTTTCAACATTTTTTTGATGATTTAAAATTTTTACATTAATGTTCCTTACATTTTTGGTTTAAAAATTCATGCAATTACGAACTTGTTTTAATTACTACTTACTTTAATAAGATTAGGAAAGCAGCAGGTTCTACATCTGGTATATGGATTTCAGACTTGACCTCTGCAAGATCTCCATAAAACATTGCGTAGAAGACAGAGCTACCCACTGCCAATACATACTGCATTAAAAATTAAAAATTTGAAATCAGGGATAATGGTAGGCAGAGAATCAAATACATTAATTTTCTTATCTCCCACTTAGCTGTAATGGTTTAGATCAGAATATATCAGCACATTTTTTTGAAACCCGCTATTAGAGTTTGGATCCCTCCCCTCCCCTCCCCTCCACTACTGCGACTCAACTGCAGATTAACTGCAAGGAAATATATAACAATAACAATAGCACTTAGACTTGTATATTGCTTCACAGTGCTTTACAGTCCCCTCTAAGCGGTTTACAGAATCAGCATATTACCCCCCAAAATTTGGGTCCTCATTTTACCGACCTTGGAAGGATGGAAGGCTGAGTCAACCTTGAGCCAGTGAGATCCAAACTGTCAAACTGCTGATATTCTGATATTTCTAGGAAATTGTTTTGTGCAACCATGTCCTCACTGAGTTAAGAGGACAAGGGAACAATCATCTTTTAATGTACAATTCATCTACATGACACAAATATAAAAGATCCCACCAACCTTGTGAGCAGGAACTTTCTTTGCTGCCCCCACTGGGCCCACAATGAAATGCACATCAGCCATAAGTTCACTGTTGAACATCAGTGCGTTTCTGTAGATTTACAAAACGGAACCATAATTAACCCCATACCTCTACCCTCGCCATCCCATACTTTTTCTTCTTGTCCCCTCCCAATCAATGCAGGCTATCCTTCCCCCCCTCCCTTTTTGGAACGGTTTCAATCATTACGGCAATAGCTCTTTTATGCATTGGCTTGTGATCAGAACAGGACAAGTAGCACCAAGTAGGAGCGTTAAGAAAAAATGCTCTACTGACTTCTGTGATTTCGTGGGCACCATGCGGTTTTCTTGGTAACGCCACAGAAAGAGTTTGAGTTTAACAGAGCGGCCTTCCAAGATGTTTTGGGCTTCCTAGATAAGTCTACAGCCCTGGTATTCCCTGAAGGGTCTCATCCAAATAGAAATCAGGTTATCCTTGCTTAGCTTCTGAGGCTAGGCGCGATCAGCTCCCATTTGCTGAGCAAGACAGGATCAACCTCCCCATTTTCTGGAAACACTCCCCACGAGCACAAGAGGCACCCCTTGGTTATACCAGACAGGTGAATCCCATTGCCTGTTATTGCAATGGAAAGCATTGGTGCGGGAGAGCCCTTCCAGAAAGGCAGCGCAAAGTTCACGCCCAGGTTCTTGCAGCAAGTGCCGAAGCTTTTCGCTCCGAGTCTCTTTCGCTCCCAATCTCTGCCTTTAAGTTGCCCTCCCTTCCTCTTGCTCCTGCCGCCGCCGCCGCCGCACAACGCGTTTCCTTCTCTGGGCTGCTTGCCCGAGCGGGGCTTACCTCTCTCGCAGGGTGGGGTGGAAGGACTGCCAGTTAGCGCTCTCCACGTTGTTGTTGTTGAGGTTTTGCAGCGGCGGCGGCGGCGGGGGCTGCGCGCTCTGCTGGAGCTGAAGGGCGTTTTTCTTGGAGTTGGCGGCGGCGGCGTTATTGCTGTTTGCGAGATTGGTATTGGCGCTGGCAGGGTAAAGTTCCGCAGCCATCTTCTTTTTGAGGCCCAGGGGCAATATCTCATAGCATGCTGCCCCTTTGCTGTTGGCCCGGACGCTCTTTTTGGACTTCTTTAAGGTCTCTGGAAGCAGAAGAAAGAAAGTCAAACACTTCATGATCCGTCCATGGAAGCAACCATGGTCCAGGGGCATCAGCGGGAGGGGGGATCTCCCTCCGCGGCCATCAAGTCGAGCGCACTCTCGCTTCGAAATAATTTTTTTTACAACAACAACAACAACCCTTTGAAGGACAGCAAAAACAAACTACAGCGCCTTGTTTGAAGGGTCGGTGCCTAGAGCATCTTTTGTGTTCCGGCTGGTGGCGCAGCGATGATGCTTTAATGACTCATCGCTCACCTGGCGGTGGGGAGGGAAGGACGCTGGGGATGGTGCAAGGCTCTCCGAAGCTGAAGCCGCGGGGCAGGACTTGCCCGGAGCCGGCTCCGGAAAGTCCAAGGAGCTGTCGCGATGCCGGTTTTCCTTAGAGAGGCGAGGGCAGCCCTTGAGCCCGGGGCAACGCAAACTTCTGCCGAGGTTCTTGGTGAGGCTGGAGGACAGGTGAAAGCGGGAAAGCCGGCTTTCGGCCGTTTTCCGGACGAAGGGCGAACATCCGCGAAAGCAACTGTAGATCTCCGCTTATGGTTATTTATTATTATTATTATTCCACAATTCAGGTTGCAAGTCCACCGTCTCCCGAGCGATAAAATCCCAGAGGCCGAGGGACACGAACGATCCGGCCGCTTTTTTTTTTTTTTTGGTTTTTTACGAGCGGAAGTTTTTCTCTCTCTTTTTTTTTCCGCTTTTAAAAGCGAGGCTCGCCAGGCCGAGCTGCAGGAAAGGGAAGCATCCTCTTCCGCTGGAGTCCGGGTCCTGGGGCTCCCCAGCGCCGGGCTGGAGATGCTTCTTTTTTCCCCTCGTCTCCTGGCGAGGCTGCGCCTCCTCCTTCCTACGCTACTTCGAAAGTCGGCTGGAGCCGCGGCTTTGCAGGACCGGGCGCCCGTGGCCGTCGGCGTGTGCGCGCTTCCTCCCCGTCGCCCCGCTGTTGTTAGCACCGCCACCTCTTCCCGATGTTGCTGCTGCTGCTGCCGCCGCCTCAAATAGGCAGCGGCAGCAGCGCTGCGCGTCATCGGCGGCTGCTCCAATGGCGAAAGGGCACAAGAAGGGAGGGCCGGCTTCT
>JANHFQ010002880.1:33583-47795 GCA_032468035.1 Aparallactus werneri
GGGCGGGAGGGAGAGAGAGAGAAAGACAGAAACAGAGAGACAGAGAGACAGACAGACACACACACACACACACACACACAGAGGTATTTTTATGGTCATCCAGATGCAATTGTGCATTCTTTCCATGAAGCTTTGCTTTGATTGCTTATGTTTCGATTCTTCATGATGATAGCATATGTATTGTTCAGGGTTGCAGAATTAAGGAGTCTCTCTAGCCAGTTAAAAGAAAGACGGCTTCTGCTTTTTGTCACCCTTCCAATAAAAACAAACATGGGTAGGGGAAACAAATATAGAATTTTCAGGCTGAGTTACCTATCCATGGAAGGAGCTGTGATTAATCAGGAATCCATTGTGCCATTACTAAAATTGATATTGTTACATTTACAGCTCATGGGATGGCTACATTATGTGTCACATTTTATATTGCTTATGCTTCCCTCTCTGTATCAGAAGAAATCATTTCGGCTGTGAAACAAACCATTCTCCAGTGCAATGACTCTACGCCGGTCTCGGAGCTAATGGGCCATGCCCACTCATTAGGCAAGACAGACTCTTTGGGCGTGGCCAGGGAGTAGAATCCCAGTCTCTTCTTGCCTCTCGCAGAATAGACAGCTCGCTCGTGCAACTCTGCTTTCATTAGACTGCTTTATCTGCTTAATTATCTTCCTTTACAGCTCAGGATCTGAGGTAGGGAAGGACTCTTCATTACCTCAGACGAGGCTAGCTTCGTAGCCTTGCGTTTTTTATTTTTCCTTCTCCTGCGCCGCGTCCCTGTCACTTGCTAACATCTCGGGCTTGCGCTGCCACCCGATCGTTGACTGACTGGGACCAAACCTGTCCCCAACCCCAGCCCTGTGACCTGGGAATGCCCCCGCGCCCAGCCAGACCGCCTCTCCACCCTGTAGACACGGCCAGAAAAAGGCGGCATTTTAAAATCGGCGCTTTTCGCGCTTCGCAGCTGCCACCTCACACCTGAGTGGCAGCCGCACGACTTTTAAAATTAAGGCCTTTTTCGCTTTTTTCACTGCCGACAGCCGCTCGGAAAGCCCTCTCGGCTGTCGGCAATTTAAAATCGGCGCCCTTCACGCTTCGCGGCTGCTGCCTCACAGCTGAGCAGCAGCCGTGCGTCTTTTTAAAATTAAAGTTTTTTCTCACTGCCGACAGCCGCTCTGAGAGCCCTGTTGGTCGACTCCTGCGCTACTCTCGGGGCCCGCCTGAAGTCCAGGGTGTTTCTTCTCAGCGGCGGCATAACAGGCCCCGAGCTGTGCCACTGCTGGCACTGTGCCAAAGCGCGCCGTTCATGCGGCCGCCATTTTGCGGCCTCGCACCATTTTATGTCAACAAATGGCCTCAGGCCATCTCCTACAGGCTCCTACAGGGTAACTGAGTTGTAGTCTTGACCCTTGGAGGAGGATGGCGTGACCTAGGACCCGGCCCCATGCTCCCGCATTAGGCTCCATGCCCGCCTGTGCCTTAAGGACTCCGCCGGCCCTTTATCCAGGATCCTCGAGCCATCGACGGACCATCGCTTGGGTGGCCCTGCCTGATCCTCCTTGAGGCTCCGCGGACCACAGCGACTGACCCTATGCCCTCCACTACAGAAGTGCGCAGCCTTTGGGCCCTCAGACTCCCTGATGAGGTCACTGTTCCTCAGGAGTGCGCTGCCCTTGGGCCCGCAGACTCCCTAATGAGGACCCCGTTCCTCAATTCATCCCAGAAGCGGTGACTTCTGGAGGGCGTCCGCCATAAGACCCAGTGACCTTCCTTTGACCCTTGAACTCCTTGAAGCTAATCCCTCAGGTCATCGTCAAAGCCCAGGCAGAGGGAGCGAGCCTTCTCCTCATTGCTCCCTATTGGCCACGCCGCATCAAGGGGGGTATTCGGCACCCATCATCTTGACTCTTCTCGCCAGTAGGAGGGCCTCCACTATGCGGGTCTATAATTATACCTGGGCTACCCTTTCAAAATGGAGCAGGAGGAAAGGCATAGACCCGGAACGTTTGACAGTTCCCCAGCTTCGGGAATTCCTCCAGGCAGGCCTGGACAAAGGTGCCCCGCTACCCTTTGCCGGCAGGTCTCCAGGATCTGCTCTATCCCGGGGTTCCACAAGGGCACTTCTATGGCAGCTCACCCTGATATCAAGAAGTTTCTAAAGGGTGCCACTGCACTTAACCCCCCGCCGGTTATCAGAGCGCCCATTTGGGACCTGACTCTAGTTCTTAAAGCCCTCTCCAGGCGCCCTTTCGAACCCTTTGCCTCATGCTCCCTCAAAATGATTACCATTAAGATGGCCTTCCTAATTGCCATCGCCTCGGCCAGACGGGTCTCAGAGTTGGCGGCGTTTTCCATGGCCCCACAACTCTTCACCGTTCACAGAGACAGGGTGGTTCTCTGCTTCGATCCCGGATTTATGCCCAAGGTTAACTCCTTGTTCCATAGGTCTGCGGAGACCACCCTGCCCTCCTTTCCATCGCCCACCTCGCCTCAAGAGAAGGAGTGGCACTGTCTAGACATTCGAAGGGCCTTCCTCTTCTACCTCAATCGGACTGCCGCCTTCAGGAAATCTGAGGCCCTGTTTGTCTCATTTGCCCTCACATCTAAGGGCACCAAGGTCTCCCCTTCAACCATAGCCAGGTGGATCCGGGAAGCCATTTGTCATGCCTATAGGGCTAGGGACTTATCTCCCCCAGATGGCATTATGGCACACTCCACCAGAAGCGTCGCCGCCTCCACCTTCTACAAAGCATGTCCCTCCTTAGAACAACTCTGCAGGACGGCCACATGGAGTACTCCACATACGTTCATCCAACATTATAAAGTGGACAGATTAGCTACCCAGGACTCCGACTTCGGGCGGAGGGTTCTCAGCACAGTATTACCCCGGGGTCAGGCGTCCCACCCATTAGACTGCTAGGATATTCGCCCATTAGCTCCGAGACCGGTGTGGAGTCATTCCACTGGAGAATGGAAAGGTTCGTCCCTACCATGAACCTCCATTCTTGGTGGACTCCATGCTGATCTCGGTGCCCCACCCTACCTGTCCCCGGAGAGAGCCCTGGTCGAGAGCCAACCAGGGTTTGACCTGTTCCACTTATTCCTGTGATGAGCTTTCTTGTTCCAGCTCTAGCTTCATGAGCTCCTTTGACATCTGATGTCTAATGATGGCACGATGGGCGACGCCATGGGTTACTACACTGTGATTCCAGTGACTGCTGCTCCTTGCTAGTCCTTCCTGGGATTCTACTCCCTGGCCACACCCAAAGAGTCTGTCTTGCCTAATGAGGGGGCGTGGCCCATTAGCTCCGAGACTAGCGTGGAGTCACCGAGAATGGAGGTTAACGGTAAGAACCAACCTTCCCATTTTCACGTCCCCATCTTCCCCAGCCACAGGAGGTTCCATCGGTTTTGCTACCATCAGTCGCATTATCAGTTCAAGGCCAGCCATTTGGCCTTGCCTCGGCCCCAAGGGTCTTCTCAAAGATTCTCATTGCGGCCATTGCCTCTCTTCGTCTGCAGGGCATTTCCTTCTTCCCGTTCCTCGACAACATCCTCATCAAGGCTCCGTCCCTGGACATCGTCCGCTCCCAGTTGCCTTGACCATCGCACAGCTAGAACACCTCGGCTTCCTGGTCAACTGGAAAAAGAGCCTCCTCGTCCCTTCTCAATCGATTCTGCACTTAGGGCCAATCATCGACTCGCTGAAAGGCTGGGTGTCCCTGGCACCGGACAGACAGGCCAGGATTCTCGCCCTGGACTCCAAGATCGAGGCCTCTTCCTCTACGGACATACTGTCGGCGAACAAGCTCCTGGGAATGATGATCTCATGCTATGACATCATTTCCTGGTCGAGGTTCTGGTCAAGGACTCTCCAACGCTTGCTGCTCCCCTTCCAGGAGGACATTGCCCTACGGCGAGGCCACCCCCTATCCATGTACCCTCTGGCCCGGGAGGGTTTACACTGGTGGCTCAAGCCTCCAACGCTCAGGTTGGCCTCAACCTTCTTTTGACTCGACCGGACCTCGATCTACACAGATGCGAGCCTTTTAGGCTGGGGGGTGCATCTGGGAGACATCTCGATCCAGGGAATATGGTCTCCATCGGAGTCCAGATGGAGCATCAATTTTCTGGAACTCCGGGTGGTTCTTCTGGCCCTTATTCGTTTGGAACTGCATCTCAAGGGGCGGCATCTCCTCATCTACACAGACAATATCTGTACTCAGGCCTACCTGAACTGCCAAGGGGGGACAAGTTCGATGCCGCTTCAACATCTAGCTCGCTCGATCTTCACACGGGTAGAGAGCTCCATTGTGTCGATCTGATCGAAGTACATTCCAGGCGTGGAGAATGTAAGGGCAGACTGGCTCAGCAGGGAAATTGCGGACAATTTGGAGTGGCACCTGAATCCGCTGGTCTTCCAGACCTTGTAGGAGCAGTTCGGGCCGATGGGGACAGATTTCTTTGCCTGCCATCTTGATGCCCAACTGCCTCTGTGCTTCTCCGGGGGTCACTGCCCAGCATCGCAGGATCATGACGCTCTCCACCATCCCTGGCCTCAGGGACTTCTCTACGCCTTCCCCCCGATGAAGCTAATCCCTCAGGTCATTGCCAAGGCACGGACGGAAAGAGCAGACCTACTTCTCATCGCCCCATTCTGGCCTTGCCGCTCGTGGTTCTCGGATCTTCTGCAGCTCATCACAGAACCACTCCATCAACTGCCCCTGAGGGTGGACCTACTGCTACAGAGTCCGCTTCGTCACCTGCAACTGGTGTGCCTCCAGCTGATGGCCTGGAGGTTGCAAGGCGCAGACTAACTTCGAGGGGGTACTTGGCGCCAATCATCCACACCCTACTCGCCAGTCGGAGGGCCTCCACCATGTGGGTCTACAACTACACTTGGGCCACACTGACCAAGTGGTGCGGGCGGAAGGGCATTAACCCAGAATGTCTCAAGGTGCCCCAACTTCTAGAGATCTTGCAAGCCGGCCTGGATAAGGGTCTGCGCATCGCAACTCTCTGCAAACAGGTCTCCGGGATCTGTTCCATTTTGGGTTTCCCCAAAGGCACTTCCATGGCCTCTCATCTGCACATCAAGAGATTCCTGAGAGGGGCTTCTTTGATGAGTATAAAATGATATGTGATTAACATTTTGTAATTGTTGAATAGTGGTGTAAACAATCATTCTTTAGTTGGAAAGAGCAACAATTGTTGCATATTTACCCTCACAATCTGGTGATCCTTTCTGCCCGCCTACTTATGTACAAAGGTATAAATATGAGCCATATGCCATGTGCTCTTGTTCTGTTCCATTTCGTTCGCCGAGATAAGTCCAGATATGGAGGATAAATAAAATTGCGTTGAACCCTGGCTCTTCTATTCTTTGGTTTGCCCTTGGCACTGCACAATGAATCCACCTCTGAACAGGGAATTCCAATCCCATCAAGTGGTAGCAGAGGGCGGTTGTGCCAGTTTAAATGCCAGTATACGAAAAGAAAATCTACAAGAGATCACCGGTGGTGACCAGAGCCGTGGCACGAGCGATGGCAGCCCAGATGACCCCTAGAAATGGCGATACCAGGGACTAAACATCCAGAGACTGCCAGATGCCAATGCCAGCTGGTAAGGAGGGCACAAACGCAAGCGGGAGAGAGGAAGCGAGAGCTGGGACGCCACCAGCAACCTTGGGGTGACTAACACCACAGTCAAGGTCCAGAACCCAGTCTCCAACCCCCAGAACCAGAGAATTTCAAGAAAGAGAAGAAGAAGCCTCGCCAGGAAGCTTCTTACCGAGCCCGATAGAGGATCCCGAGTTGCGAACCATCATTCATCAGCAATTTTAAAAGCATTCAGTCTACCTGCCACGACAGAGAACCCAATAAAAGAATTGCAGACACACATTCTGCAAGGGGAAAAAGCAAACATGAGATCCCCGACTCCAAAGGCGCGAAAAAATGCAAAAACCGCAACGCGCCCAGAGCGCATCCAGTCGTGCCCTGAACTAACGATGGCCCTGGGAACAGAGAATTCTGATTACTACCAGTATCCTGAACAAGATAACAACCCAAGGGAGGGCACTAGCAGAGAATATCAACCAGAGACTGAGAAAACGAGATTTAAAAAGCCTAACCCTTACAAAGAAGCTGTCCACTGGCAAGCTCTGACTGAGAAAGAAATTCAAAATAGCCCCTTGAGGGCTCGTGTGTGAGAAAGACCGTGAGATCGCCAAGCCTGACCACCCCAAGAAGGCCACAGTCTCCAGCTGTTCAAAAGAAAAGGCAACTGCCCAAAAGTGCCCATGTTAGCCAAGCCGAACACAATAAAGGCGCCCCCACCGCGAAAGAAATTAACAAAGCAATACAAACGCTAAACGCCACCTTCGGCACAAGTTTACATCTCCCTACAGGTTTAACTAAAAAAATAAATAGAAAACGACCGAGCCGAAAGAAGTAGAAAACCTGATTACTGACCTGTCCCAAGATGAGATGTCCCCAGCAGAAGTCCTCGATCTGGAGACCAGAGCCAGGCTGGCCATGATTCCGCTCCCTCCGTATTCTAAAAGTCCAAGGTCTTCGCGTCCAGAACAGCGCTCCCAAACACGTGGCTGGAGAGACACTGCTGCTACAGACTTCCAGGAAGCCTGCAGAGCCGAAAAGCACCGACCTCAATTTCTGCAGGCCCGATCTCCTTCCAGCAGCAGAGAGAGAGCAGAGAGTTCCTACCCCACTGAAGCCGAGCAGCAAATGAGACTGTGCAGATCGGAAGAGACAGACATGTGCGTTGCAGCAACAGCGAAGAGAGGCAGACCCGGGAACCTACATTCTTCAATTTCATACTGGTACCCGGGAACATGTATAATAAAACTTTTCAGCACCCTGGACTATCGCAGCAGCAAAATTGTCAGACAATCTGCTCGGTAGCGTTTCCAGCTGATTTTAAACATTTAAATATTACTGGTAGGAATCTGCTTGATTGGCTGAAACAAATACAAGTAATTCTAATAAAAGAAGGGACTTTATTTATGTTAGTTAACCCTCCTAGAAAGCCCTGGAGCCCTCAAATTGAGGCAATACATAATAAAGCATATAGTACATTGTTAAGTTCATTGGACCTAGCGTTGTTTAGTAGTATTCTTGATGAGTTAACTTTACAGGACCTCTGGATTAAATTGTTTAAAATGTTTCATTGCAGAAGAATGGGCGTTACCAGTAAGCTATTAAGAGAATTTTTTAGTTTTAAGCTGAAGCCTGGAGTAAGTATAAATGAGCATTTGTGTAAGCTGAATAGTATGAGAGCTGACCTGATACAGAGAGGGGAACAAATCACAGAAAGCATACTAATAGATGTAATACTAATTTCCCTAGACCCATCATGGAAAAAAATTTATTACCACGATGGATAATATTGATATTGAAATTATCAATTTGGAGTACCTGACATTCAAGCTCAAGAAGAATGGAATAGGGGCTCAACACAACTCAAAGAGAAAGGGAAACCCTATAGAAAAACAGAGTATCATGAAAGAATCAATACAGTGAGAAAATGTTATAATTGTGGATCTAGTAATCACCTAAAATATGAGTGCCCCGAGAACCCACAGCAAAGAAGTGAATTCAATCAGAGAAAGGGTAGCAGGAATAGAAGGGGGCGTGGCAGGGGCAATTTACAACAGAAGAGAAGAACAAATTAACATGATCAATGAGTGTAAGGACCCCAAAGGTGCCACAGAAAACACCATTCTTTGGTTGCTGGACTCAGGAGCTACTTCCCATGTATTAAAGGACAAGAAATTGTTTGAGACCATGTCAAAGCGTGATGCATATGTAAAGCTAGCCTCCGGTGTACCTGCAAGAGTGAGAGGTGAAGGTAAAGTGCTTATCCCAGGACTGGGAAAACTAGATCATGTCTTATATGTAGCTGAGCTACAGGTACATCTGAGCTATTAGATAACAATATAGTAAGTTCTAATGAATTATGTAGTGGACCTAAATTTGAAGTGGTACAGAAAAATGGTAGTGGTTACATAAAGAATGACGTGTAATTGTGGGCAGGATTGTTGTAAGTCAAAAGTTACCACATTATAATCCTATTTCTAATTCAACTTCTACAGAAAGGACAAAAGTGAACAAAGTTACGGCACCTGGCCCTGCTGAACCCAAAGCTGCCTTGAAATCACCCAAAAAAGTGAGATTCAATTTGACACCTACACTATACCACACAACAGAACATGCTGAAATAGGAAATATACAGAAAGTATCAATTGGCAAACCCTTTCATATTACTGTGCACATTTATTACACTGGAAATTGGGACCTATCAGTTTCCCAACCGTTCTAAAAACTATGGAATGTACTAGAGGCCTGAAGGCCAACAATTGCAAAAATATTTGGACTGCTTAGTATGCAAAATTTCCAAATCACAAGTAAATCCAATTTCGAGGAAACATTTCAGGCAAACAAAACACATTTTTTTCAGACTTCCGGGTGACGTCAGAGCGAAGCAGCCGCAGGGAAAAGGGGCTCCTACCCTGCAAGCTGAATTCTTCTGCCAGTGCGGCTTGTCGTGGGCAATATCGGGCTTGGAGGGACACGATAAAGTAGAGGGGGCTACCTGGAACAGCTAGGAAGCGCGATCCGGAGCAGAGAAAGGTAACCCCCCCGGGGATGCCGGCAGATGAGAGGGCAGTCTTTATGGCCGCCGCAAAGTGAAAGACACCACCATAAGAGCGGAAGCAAAAATCGGAAATATACATCGCAACTGAAAGGATTAAAATATAAAAACTTTATTCGATGAGCGGATTTCGAAGGGGTTAAAAGGATTGGATTAAGACTATAGATCCCCAAGGGAGCTGGACAGAGAGCTGTTCCACTGAGTTTTTGGCAAGCAAGATCGGTGGTGAAGTGACATCTGGCAGAAATATACGGGAGAAACAACGAGAGATGGTGAAGGATACAAGATAAATTAAACTTAGAAAATAACAAGATCGGCATCGTAACGAGACTTCTTGAACTTAAAAGACTGAAAAAGACAGTATTTGAATTTGGTGTGTGGGGAAAAGTATAAATTGGAGATAACGCTGAATACATCTCAGATTTAACCTCGGAAGGTTAACTACAAGACCAGAAAGGAACTACGTGGAGGTCATTAAGGATATTGGGTAGACTCCGAGAGGAAGGAATGACTAAGAGCTTTAAGTGAAAATATTATTCGAAAATACTTAAAACATTTAAATAGTTATATAAGATTTACAATTGGTAATTGTTATAAATAGAAAGTATAGAAGATAAGAAGATATTTTATATATTGAAAATTATATTATTGGTTATATTTTGTATGTTTTGGTGGGATAACACATACTGTACTCTTGAAATGTCCAACATTCCCTTAAAATCATCAAAAAAACCAACCACAGTACCATCACCAACAACTACCTCCCCCCTGAATAGAAAACTGATAGAGAGCACCACAAACATGCAGAAAGTGGGTTCTCTACAGGGTATCTTAATAGCTATACAAAACATGCAAGAAACAATGAAGAAAAATCATGATGAACTAAAAAAAGATATGGGAGATTTAAGAGGGGATATTCGGGAGGTGAAAGAAGAGATTGGAAATATACAGCAAACGGTTATAGCAAACGAGAAGAGAATTCAAAAAGTAGAAGAAAGAGCAGAAAGGATAGATGAGAAAATGCAAGACTGGGAGCGAAAACAAATAAGCTATAATAAGGGACTCGAAGATGAACTGACCTTTTTGGCCATGGAAAAAGCCTCATGTTTTCTACGTTTTCAAAACATAGTAGAGGAAAAAAATGAAGATTTGGGAGAAACAATGCTAAATCTATTAGCTGGAATATTACAGAGGGATAAGAATGAGATTAGGAATGATATAGATGAAGTGTTTTGCATACACACAAGCTATGCTAGAAGACACAACCTTCCTAGAGAGGTACATATTCGCTTTACAAAGAAAACAATGAGAAATGAAATTTACAATCTTACAAGAGAAGAACATTTAATTTACAAGGAACGTGAAATAATTACCTTAAAGCAGGTCCCGAGGTGGGTAAGAGATCAAAGAAGGCAATATACATTTCTTACAACACAGTTAATAAAATATAAGATTATGTTCAGAGGGGCTTCCAGAGGGGCTTCTAATAACTTGGGAAGAGCAAAGGGTTAAAGTAGACTCAGTATGATGGATGCTCACCCTAGGAAGACCCCTATGCAAAGAGTCTTCATGTCACATACTCATAAAGAAGGGGTGATATCTGAAGAGAATATAAAACAGAGCCCTCTTAAGTTAGTTAGTTTGTCCGGTATAGGCTCCTCCAGGGCTGAACCAATCTGCCCCAAACTTGCCACTCTGACAACTTGCCCTCTTGAGACCAGCACTGGGGGGTCACATCTGCCCACCCACACTTTGCCACCTGTACAGTTGCCGTTTTCCTACCCACCCACCGCCAAATTTCACCTTCCATCCACCATTCATTTTCAATACAATTTCCTCTCCCGCACCACAAGAGCCGCCAAACTATGCCTTCGCCTCCTTTGCGCATGTCAACAAGCAAACAATTCGCGACTGCAGCACGCCACCATCTTCCTCCTCCATCTCTGCCCACTACTCCCCGCAACAGCTTCCCTGGTAAGTCCGGCCTCGCAAAAACCTCCCATGGCGTCTGCCATTCCTGCCGCCAACAAAACTCTACCCTTCCTCTACGCCGAGGAGACGGGGCAGCCTTCCCTGCAAAGCGCGGAGTCCCTCGGGAGAGGGCGGCATACAAAGTGAACTAAGAAATAAATTGAACTAATAAAATGGAGCTTCACCAACCCCTCCTGCTGCCGCCGCTGCCGCCTGGGGTTGAGACAAGAGCAGCGGACCCTCCTGGCACCAGTCGCGGCCAGAGCCATCCGCGCCGTGCGGGGAGGGAGAAGAGGCGCCCTCGACCTGGGCCAACCTTGCTCAATCTCGACAACTTTAAGGCCGGGGCCTCCAACTCCTGGAGTACCCCAGCCAGAGACCTCTGCCCTCCGAGAGCTTGGGAAAGGCTGGACTGGCCAGGGGCTACGAAGGCTCCCTGAAACGGATCTCGAGGCGGGGAGGGGCGCCTTCCTCGACGGCAGCTCCACCGAGCGCCGCCGCTCTCGAAAGCTCCAGTACTTCGGGTCCAAGCATCTGCTGCTGCGGAGACCGTAGAAAGCCCCGGGGGGAGAAATGCGGGGATACGGAGCCCCGGAGCTCTGGCGAACGGAAGCGGCACAGGAGCCCCACCACGGCGGCGGCTCAGACTCCACAGGGCGACGGTCGAGGCCCCGAGGGCTTTGGGCCGCCCCCACCCCAGGAGAGGCGCTCCGCCGCAAAACTCTCCTGGCCGCCCAACGCGGCTTCTCGACCAGGGGCGCCTGATCGCCCACCCACCTCTGCCCTCTGGCTGCTTCGCTTGCTGCAGGGCTGGGACCAGGGCTCTGCGCTGCCCCCTCCGCCCTCGTGGCACCCACGCAAACCCCACGGCCCCCTTTGGCCCAGGCCAAGTCCTGCCCACCCTGTCCCTCCTTCCCCTCGCCTCACCTCCCAGGTGCATGCCGGGCATTGCTCCTGGCGCCGCACTCGGTGGGTCCACCTGCGTGGGACTGAGGAGTGGCTTCTCCCCCTCCGGAGGCAGGTCGCGGGCGAAGTCATGCCTCTTTAGAGAATGGGCGGGGGGCAGCCAGGGCCAGGTGGTCGCACCTGGAAGGCGGGGCCCGCAGAGCAGCTGCCGGGCAGCCCGGAGGAGGCGGGGCACTACGCAGCTGCCGGGCTCGCCCGGGGACGGTCGGACGGGGGACCGGAGGCGGGCAGGCGGCAAAGCCGAGCGGTGCCTCCGCGGCTGCTCTCGTGGGTTAGTGGTTCGGTTGTTCTCTCACCTCCACCCAAGGGAGGCTTCGCAGGGTTATTGTGGAGGAAAAATAAAGGGCTGGCTGCAGTGTTAGCTGTGTTTGCCGCCTTGAGTGACATATACTGTACAAAAAAGTCAGGATGAAACAATAAGACTAACTTCTGTCCTTCCTCTGCTACCGCAGGCGCCTCTCGCGCTTCCGCGCATTGCAGGGAAGGCTGCCCTGTCTCCTCGGCGGCAGCACTTCACAGAGGAAGAGCAGAAATCTATTTTTGTTTTGATTTTGGCTCTGCCACCTCTCGCGGTTCTGCGCCAAGGGGAGAAGTGCATTTTTTTCTTTTACAATCCTACCCTCTCTCTCACACACACAAACACCACGGGCAACGCCGGATACTCAGCTAGTACCCTATACAGGTCAATAATAGGATCTTTGTTGTACATTTCGAATTGGACAAGGCCAGACATAGCACTAGCAGTGAATTTGCTGTCAAGACATGTAGAGAGGCCCAAACACTTTCATTGGAATGCCATCAAATGTTTACTAAAATACCTTAAGGGAACCATTGACACTCTATCATTGTTAGAACTAGATAAAAGTGAAGAGAGCAATATCTGCTTTGCAGACTCTGACTGGGCCCAAGACACAAAGACCAGAAAAAGCACCTCAGGGTACATTGTTTACAAAATAAGGCCCCAATCCATTGGCATGTAAGTTGCCAAAAATTTGTATCTACCTCAACAGCTGAAACTGAATTCGCCTGCTTATCAAAATCTGCTAATGATTTGGTTTGGTTTCAGGAACTAGTGAAAAACATATGGGTCGCCCCCCAATTACCTATCCTTATCCAGGAAGACAACATGGCAGATGTTTCTATTGTAAAGGCGGATGCCATTGGCCACAGATCAAGGAACATAGACATACGTTATAAAAATGTGAGGGATCTATGTGAGAAAAAGTTTATAAAAGTTGTCTATTGCAGAACTGAAGAACAGATAGCTGACATCCTGACCAAACCCCTGACCGCTGAACAACATGCCTACCTCATGAATAAAATGTGTCTTGTATATTAAAGCTGTTTTGCTATGACCTAAATTCCAAAATGTAATCAAAAGGGGATTGATGAGTATAAAATGATATGTGATTAACATTTTGTAATTGTTGAATAGTGGTGCAAACACTTAATCATTCTTCAGTTGTAAAGAGCAACAATTGTTGTACCTTCACAATCTGGTGATCCTTTCTGCCCACCCATTTATGTACAAAGGTATAAATATGAGCCATATGCCATGTGCTCTTGTTCTGTTCTATTTCGTCGAGATAAGTCCAGATATGGAGGATAAATAAAATTGCGTTGAACCCTGGCTCTTCTATTCTTTGGTTTGCCCTTGGCACTGCACAACGAATCCACCTGTTAACAGGGAATTCCAATCCCATCATTCTTTCATCAATCCACCCCCGGTGGTCAGGGCTCCCACCTGGGACCTGGTGTTGGTCCTAAAAGCCCTCTCCAGGCCTCCCTTTGAACCTCTGGCCTCTTGCTCTCTGAAGATGCTCTCAATTAAGATGGCGTTTCTCATGGTCATCGTCTCCGCCAGACGGGTCTTGGAACTGGCGGCATTTTCAGTTGCTCCCCAGCTCTACATTGTCCACAGGGAAAGGATTGTTCTTCGCTTTGACCCTGCGTTTATCCCTGTTCCATAGATCTGCGGAAACTACGCTGCCATCCTTTTTTCCTTCTCCCTCCCCTGCCCAGGAGAAGGAATGGCACTGCCTGGATATATGGAGAGCTTTCCTTTTTTACCTGGACAGGACAGCCTCCTTCAGGAAAACCGAGGCCCTGTTTGTGTCCTTTGCCCTTACCTCTAAGGGCAATAAGGTCTCTCCCTCCTCCATAGCCAGATAGATTCAAGAGACCATCTGCCAGGCATATAGAGCCAGGGATCTGACCCCTCCTGAGGGCATCATGGCTCATTCCACCAGGGGTTCCTCTATCTCTACGTTCTACAGGGCATGCCCTTCGCTAGAACAGCTTTGCAGGGCAGCCACGTGGAGTTCACCTCACACATTCATTAACCACTTTAAGGTGGACAGATACACTACCCAGGACTCCGACTTCGGTCGTAAGGTCCTTAGCTCAGTTCTCCCCTCCGGTCAGGCTTCCCACCCATAAGGACTGCTAGGGTACTCGCCCTTTAGCCACCGAGACCAGCACGGAAGGTTCCACTGGAGAATGGGAAGGTTGGTACCAGTGGTGGGATTCAAAACTTTTCGCCACCTACTCTGTGGGTGTGGCTTGGTGGCCATGTGACTGTGGGTGTGGCTTGGTGGCCATGTGACTGGGC
>JANHFQ010002882.1:64248-79823 GCA_032468035.1 Aparallactus werneri
TTAAAAATGATAAAAACCTCCAGAAATGCAAACTATTTTTTTTAAAAGTAGCATGTCTAAGTGAGAAACTTTGGGAAATTTCCATAAATTTTTCCACTGTCTCCTCTTTAATTCTTGATATACTGATGTGATATACCATTGGTGCTACAGTGGTTAGAATGCAGTATTGCAGGCTGACTCTGCTCACTGCCAGGAATTTAATCCTGATTGGCTCAAGATTGACTCAGGCTTCCATCCTTTTGAGGTCTGTAAAACGAGGACCCCGATAGTTGGGGGCAATAAGCTGACTTTAAACCGGTTAGAGAGGGCTGCAAAGCACTGTGAAGCAGTATATCAGTCTAAGTGCTATTGCTATTGCTAACATCAGGCTGAAAACAGGCTTATGCAATCTGATGTGTATGTGTGCATGTGTACACACATGCACACATACACACACATATATATCATATTGCTTTTCTGTAATTTCTTTAGGCTGGTAAAATAATACATATTAAGAAAAAACAATAATATTTATATCATCACTATTTCTTGTTTGGTAGCAATTCAGATTTGCACCAGAATAGATCCCATTTCTCCAAATGTCAATAATTGATGCTACTTCTTGCACTATTCAAAACAAAGAAATCACAGTTATCTTCTCTGTTTTGTCAATAAAATTCCACTAAAATCAGTGCAACCCTTCCTGATGTAAACAGTTTGCACTTTGTTATTTAGCCCCCATAGCCCCCTTTGCAGTGTGAAGAAATAGCTAAACCTGTTATCATTCATCTTCAGTCACTATTTCTATGACATTTTATTTCCATTTAAAAAAGAGAGAACTGGGAAATACTGGGTATTGTGAATCCACTAGAAACAAATATGAATATTTGTAATTTTCACTGACGTCCTTAGAATCAAAATGCTAAGAATTTGGGAAGAATTCTAGGAGTCCAGATAGCTTAAGGTTGCCAAGTTTAAGAAACCTCTGATCTTTTTCACATCACTCTGTTATAATAGGGTAGCTGAAGCATGAAATGTTGATATGTAGCTCACAAAATTCATATTTCTCTTTAAAATATTATTTCATTCTGCTCCCACTATTAAATCCATATTAGATTTTAATGTAGAAACCATGCTTGTATCTTCTAGATCCAAGAAATAATATTATAGGATCAAGACCATAATAGATGTCTAGCATAAATATGTAATAAGCTACATGTAAAAAATCAACGTAAAAATATTTATAAGAGATGACTTTATTAGCCAATTAGGACACATTTAGATAACATATTTATATTAACTAAGCTACACTGCCAGGTAATCATAGCCTAATACATTTCAAGTTTACCTAAAGGATTGCTTAAGATCTTACTAAGAGCAGAATCCTATCCAATATGTATGTCTGGATGACTGGAAGTGATGCTAAGGAATATTCCAGTCAGTTTCTCAGCATCACCTAAATTATTCCAGTCATGCTTTTCTATTTTTTTATTTTAATATTGTTTACGTAAATATATTGGTACAGTATAAAGAACTCCTCTTAGCTGTATGTCAAGAAAAAGCAGACAGTTTTTTATAAAAGTCTTCATATAGTAATAATGATGGGGCAAGGGAAAAATAGCTCCCATTGGCTGACTGAATATGATTTCTGGGCAAACCCATAATGCATTGCAAAACCAGATTATACCATCCTAAAACTTTCAGTTATCCATGAAGACTGACTAATATTCCTTGGAAAAATCCTAGATGTCGGCCCTAAGAGATAGCCCAGACCATGAAACTGGCTGCATAAAAAGTTTTAAAATATACTTTATTGACATAGGTTATAATAACAGCATCTTGCAAGTCTGCTGATCTTTCATGTTCCCTCTGTTTTATAATCCATGGAATCATAGTTTAATACATGCTTCAACACCTTTTTGCTGTCATAACAGCTTCTGAATATCTTCTCCAAATTCATCTAGATGCCTCCTACACTAGACAATTAAAGGAGAAAGTGCATATAAATTGCCCTCCACATGTTTTAATGACTAAGCCAAACCATCTTCAAGGACTAAAAATTCCTATATTTATGTCCGCCCCCCCATCCCATCTTCTCTCTTCTTTGGTAGATTCATGATACTACAATTGACAATTCTAGGATTATTTTGGAGATTGATAATGCTAGACTGGCTGCTGATGACTTCAGACTGAAGTGAGTTTTTCATTTTATTTTGCTATTTCCCCAATGACTCTTTCTGAGCTAAAGAAAGGAAGAAAAAGATAATGGAAATTTTCAGATAAAAGTGAACCAGAGCCCCGTTAAAAATGTACACACAAGTCTATGTCTCCATTAGTTAGCCCAATCTAAGGCTGGAATAAATACTAGCAAGTTGGTGGCCTTGAGCAAACAATGATAGATAAGCAGAAAAGGAGAGAAAAGGCTTGCTTGTTGTTGTTGTTAGTTGCAAAGTCGTGTCCATCACGAACCCATGGACAACATTCCTCCAGGCCTTCCTGTCCTCATTGTTAGTTGTGCTCATTGTTAGTTGTGTGAAAAAAGCACAGCAACAGCAACAAAGAAAAATAGCAATATTGGAATGGCTGGTTAAGCATGCAAGGGCCCTTGAAAAGAACATCGGCCCCCAAACCTAAGATATGAAGCATTTAATGAGTCTGGATGAGCTTAAAACATAAACAGAATAAAGTAAGATAGCTTCTCATCCACTGTCAAAAATAAAAGGGAAAGAGTACAGATAGAAATGCTAACCTGCATATAGCATGCACATACTGTATGAATGCAAATTTAATAACTTAAATAGTAGTTGAAACTATTTCATTTTAATGGGTCAAATGGGAGGTGATTTGTATGTCTGCTAAGTATGTTCCCCAAGTTCTAGCTGATCAACAGTTTCACAACCTTCAAAATGGAGTCACACTGCCCTTAAATATAATACTGTCTTTTGTAAAGTGGGTACGTGACCTCCTTAAAGAAAAGAAAATGTTCTAGTGAAGGAATGGAGAAAAAATGTAAAAATGTTTGAGATGTTGTATCTTTCAATACATAGGGATAGCAAAAATCAGGAAAGACTATTTAGTTACAAGGTGTTTTGTTCCTATTTGGAGTTCTTGAATTTTTTTCTGATATGTTTTCAGGTATGAGAATGAACTGCATCTCCGCCAGGGTGTTGAGAGTGACACCAATGGTCTGCGTAGAGTCCTGGATGAACTAACTCTGTTTAAATCTGACATGGAAATGCAAATTGAAGACAAGAAGGAAGATTTGGCCTATCTCAAGAAGAACCATGAGGAGGTGGGTAACTAGGAAAAGAAAAATGGAGAAGTCCATGGCAGATACATTGAGAAGACAGTATAAAATTATGCATCCCCATCCATAGGTAGAATCTTAATTTTTTATGAGTTCTATATTAAAAAAAGTTGATCAGCAGATGGTGGATGGCTGCATTTTAAAAAAGCTGGATGGGGCCAAGACAAAAATATGGATAGGAACTAAAGCAGAAATGAAAAATGATCGATATTTTCAACTTATTAACTGAATGCAGTAAGATAACCATTTTGGAAGAATTCTAGGCCAACACTTTAGAGGAGGCCACACGTTGCACTGAGCTAAAGATTAGTTATATTTACATAAATAGAGGTTGTGCCTCTTTCAAATGGTACCAGGTTGCATCTTATAGTAAGATGGCACCTATGTGGATTGCTGGAAAGGGTTGCTGGAAACCGGCATCTACATAAATGTACAGCATGCCTGTCATTTCTCTCCAAAAGAAATTATCTTCCCTGGGAAAGATTGAGGTGGAGGGAATTGAATATTATTATTTTCTTTTTGTAGAGCTGGAAGTAGGAAACCAGCTCTTGATGGCTACTAGAAGTGCCAGTTGGCTTTTAAGCCTAACAAAAATATATAGAACTACAATCAGTAGTGTTGATTACTGTTGCTCATCAAAAGATTACTCTAAGCATTTAAGCCTTCTGGCATGCAGATAACAGAAAAGAGGTCCTATGTGGAGAGAAAACTAATTGTCTTTTTTGCCTCCCCAAGTTAATGAAAGAATACAGTACTCAGCTAACTGGAAAGGTCAATGTTGAGATGGATGCTGCACCTGGAGTGGATCTCACCAAAGTTTTGGCTGACATGCGAGAACAATATGAACAAATGGCTGACAGGAACCGCAGAGATGCTGAAGCCTGGTTCTTTACCAAGGTACACAGCCCTTCCAGAAATTGTCTGTCTTTCCACAACATCCTGGGATTTTCATTCAAAAGGTTCTTCATGCGACTAATAAAAAATTACAGAACATTCTTCCCTGTCCTTTTTCCTGCAAAAAAAGTAAAAAAAAGTAGAAGTAATGGGAAAATTCAGGCTATCCCCTTCTATATAGTATTCCAGATATGCATTGGGTTACAGTTTCAACATATCATGTAAGGGATGAAATTATTTCTATTTCCCTGTACAAACATGTTTCAGATTGTACTGTAAGTCTATAAATGTTCTTAATTATGCATATTTGATCTACCAGGAATTAATTAGGCATATACTAGTCAAAGCCTTGCAACCTTACTCAGTGTATTTTATTTGTTTTTAATTCTTCCTGTACCCAGACCGAAGAACTGAATCGTGAAGTTGCTACCCATACTGAACAACTACAGACCAGCAAGTCTGAGATTTCAGAAATAAGACGTACAATACAGAGTTTGGAGATTGAGCTGCAATCACAGCTCAGCATGGTATATTGCTTTCCTCAAATTTTGAATGGGAATAAATCAGATTAGGAAATATTTTTGTAGTTTGTAGCTTTTCATTTCCAAACAATAAGTTTAAAAAATCAGCTTTCCACTGAAACTCACAATTCTCTGAATTTTACAATGCAAAATTTAAAATGGTGCATATCAAAGAAATACTTATATTCCAGAAATAATGTAACAAATAATGTTAGATAAATATGCTAAAATGCATACACATTTTACTATGAATTTTAAAAGCAAACATCTCAACTGAATATAGAAATGGGATGATCCTAATGGAAAAATAGGAAACTGAAGTTTAGTAGGTTTAGAAAAATGAAAAATTGTGGGACAGTAAAATTGCAAGATTTATCATCCCTCAATGGGTAAAGATATCTGTCCAATTAAAAATAAACTAGCTTTTAAAGCATTCCAGGTTAGATGGAAATAATTGTAACATTACAATTATTGTACTATCTGTCCGCATTTCATAACACTACTGGTACCAGTAAGTATTGTCCAAGTTCTTAGAGTTGGAATCCAGCTGCTTTATGATGGAGATCAGATTCTTCAATTCAGTGTTGGTAGCCGTTCAGATTGCTAGATCCTCTTATTTTTCTCCCTTATTAGAAAGCTGGCTTGGAATCCAGTTTAGCAGAGACAGAAGGACGGTATTGTGCTCAGCTAGCACAAATCCAAAACCTGATCACCGGTGTAGAAGAACAGCTGGCTGAGTTAAGGAATGACATGGAACGCCAGAATCATGAATACAGGATGCTCATGGATATCAAAACACGGCTGGAACAGGAGATTGCCACTTACCGAAACCTGTTGGAGGGTCAAGACTCAAAGTATGTAATTGATTCACAGTAAAAACAATTTAGTAATGTAAAAAGATTTCTTGAATTTAGTGAGGTTTTCATATTGGTTGACTATGGAAACAATACTCTTAGTCTGCCGCTAATAGTGCACTTGAGAAAAATGCCTCCTTGAATTCCTTTCCTGGTTGGTTAATCCAAATAAAATTGAAATTTTAATGTGTAATCATACATAAACCTATAAAGGATCAAGTGACTATTGAAAGCAGATTTTTTCCCCAGAATATTAGCTCATTACCAGTAAATTATATCTTATTCACATTACATTTACATAATTTGGGCTATAGATTCCTTTTCAAAGAATTTAGAGAGTGTTTGCAAGCAGCTGAAAGACTGCCATTGTTGGCATATATAAAAGATAGAATAATCAATCAATCAAAACATCTTTAACATAGGTAAAGGAAAGTGCCAGCTTGCCTCTCTGAACCTAGTGAGTGTCGGGGGTTAGATGAACTTCTTTATTCTCTAAAAGGTCTAATATTTAGGTTTCATTTATATATTTATTCTGCAACAATGAAAAGTACATATTTTTATTTAGTATGAATTCAGAACTCCAATTCCTTCTTGAACTGGATTTTGCTATCCATTTCTTAGCTGCTTCACATAATCCTTGGATATAAATAGCTGTGGAAAACCAGGAAAACGGAATTTAAAATATTTCACAGTATCTGATTTCGTGTAACTATTTTGTTATTTAGAATTTGTGTTTCAATCAAATATGATATAAGTTACTTTTTGAGAGATTTCCACTTTGGTTGGCACAGTATACAACTGAAGTCTTATTTCAATAAGTTTCATTCAATTCTAGATTTAATTCAAAATAATCATGATAAGCAGTGCTGAGGACTACGGTACAAAAAATCTGCTTCAGTTAGTAAACTTTGAAAATATAGATATACTAATCAAATAACAATTAGTTTGTGCTTGATTTAAGGCTAGAAACAATGAAGATATGAGTTCTAATTTTGTCTTAAGTCCAAAGCCATCTGGGAAACCTTGGTTCATTCCATGAATCTCACTCCTAGAAAGAAGGGAAGAGCAAATCAATTCTGAAAATGTTAGCAAGAAACAGTCCAGACAGCCACCCACCAGGAGTCAACACAAACTTGTTGACAGCCTAAAAAGAATCTGACAATCTGACAATCTAAAAAGAAACCCTCTCCACTTGCCATGCTGTTTAGAATGTCAGAAAGATTAGCAGGTTACAAAGTTAGCAATCTCAGCAGCCTTCACAGCTTCTTAAGGCCAGAAGTTGCTAAGTGAACAGAGGTCTTTGCTCAAGGCTAGGTCGAGGCCAACCGATGCCCTAGACACACCCCAATAATAGGGCTCCTCAGCCTTCCTGTTGCTTAACTGACAAGAACTTAAGACTGAATAAAACTGAAACTGAAAACCAATTCAGTTTTATGCTAAATGTGGCTGTTAAAATATTCCTGGCATAATAGCTGGGGTGAGAGGGGGAATCTATGATGTCCCCTTTCCCTTGGTGCCCTAAGCACATACTTATTTTGTTTAATGGCTAATGTCTTTGTCCTACCCCATCACAACTGTTTCTTTTTCCTTTACAGACTCCCAGGTTGGTCTCCAAAAGATGGTAAGAAAAACTTCAGTTAAAGTCAGAAATATTTGGGTGATAGAAAGGTTCAAAGGAGGGCTTCACAATGACTATAGTCTGGGTGAAACTTTACTTGGAAGTTGCATTGCAATTACTTGGCAACTTCTGTGCAGAAGCCTATTCTAATTATTTTGGTTCTGGGGTGAAGGGTTCTTTCTGAACTGAAACACCCTGTTTAGGGAATGAGAAACATCTCAAAGACTTAATGGGAATGGCCATGGGCAACTTTCATTGCATTATGTGAGAGATAGAGGCCTTCTATTATTTATTTACATTGACTTTCTGTCTTTACAACAGCATCCTATGGAGGAGGCAGCACAATTACCTACAGTAGTGGCGGCAGTGGCGGCGGCGGTGGTGTCATCAGTGGCAGCGGCTACAGCAGTGGTGGCAGTAGCGTCACTACCGGCAAAGTGCGTTCTGGAAACTTCTGAATCTCCTGAAAAGTGCATTCACCTATTGGATGGGCTTCCTTCCTTAAACACCAAGCAGTTTCAGCACCGCCACAAAATCCTTCTTTTTGCAGAAGTATGCCTCGGCTTGGCTACTTTCTTCACAGCGATCCTTTTCCAGCTTTGCCTGACTCATTTTAGCCAATTCTCATTCTATATTGCTCATCATAATAAAAATCCTCTTTGGGCTTGATTTTGCAAGTGAAAAATGGCTTGGCCTCTTTCTTGTTTGCTCCACAGGTGTTTAACACTCTTCAGAGTTTGATATAGGCATGTTTGTTGAATAGAAAACTGTCTCTGAAAAAATAGCAAGCAAGCAAACAAACAAACAAAAAGCACAGGGAAAGAACTTCCCTTTAGGGAAGTTATGATCTTCAAAAATTTTCTTCATTGCTTCAGTTTTCACATTCAAGATTTTTAATTTTGTTTAAAAGATTTCTGAAGAAATATTCACCAGATCCAATGGACAAGGTGAATGTTATGCTTTCTTTTCCTAGAATATACAAAGAGCTAAGAAAGCTATTGCAGTTTTGTTTAACTCCCTACATCCTTAGTGCATTCGGGAGTGAACATGTGATTACACCACATTACATAACCATCTGCTCATTCAGGAAACTGTAGAGAAATTAAGATATGTTTCTGCAAGAAGTCTGCTAGAAAGGCACTATGCTTTTTAAAGGTTGAACAAATTCGGTAAAAGATATCTAGTCTATTACAAGCATTTTTTTCAAAAATACTAATTCTCACCTCCATGTTATTGTTGAATACTAATCAAGTACTATTGTTGATTAGTATTCATCCCACAATTTGTTCTTTGGGTTGGGTGTAGGGAGGCAATATTCCGAAACCTGCTTCAAGAGACATTTGAAGCAAAACTCTTTTTGCAAACTCTTTTTACTTCTTATATCCATTCTGTTCTATTCCCTTTTTGAGGTCAGAGTCTGAACCCAGAGAAATACAAGGCAATAACTGTGTGAACACACTAAAACATTTTCAGCAGTTGATCTGGTTTTCTCTGGATTTTCTTCTTATAGCTGGGATATTTTTCATAGATGGTTCCTTTAAAAGGTGTAAATGGGAAGTAGAATTCTACAATAAAAGAACCCCCAAACCCCAATGTTTTATTATTGTAAAAACTCGGTGGGTGAATAGTCTTATTTGTTTTGTAGAATGAAATAGAAAGCAGCACAACTTATTAAAACATTGTAAGAAAATAAATATTGTTGAAAAAAGATTAATAAACTTTTAAATAGATGGATACAGAAGAAAGCAATTCCCAATTTGCCCTGAATCTTTCACAATTCATTTTTCTTTCCTTGATTCAACAGACTTTGTCTGAGACATCTGAGATCACTTAGGATCTCTTTTTCTAGCTTACAACTCTTCATATTCAAAGCTACATGATTGTTCTGATGTATGTAGGGGTGCACACCTAGCACCCATCCTCAGCTAGATAATAGAGTACAACATAATCTATTACAACCTTGGTCATACGAACAAGCTAACTATACTACTAACGTGGGCTGCTTCCTGTCCATACCCCCTTTTCTTTCTTGGTGACCTCAATATGCCTCTTATTAACTGGACCCTAAATGAATGTACAACTGAACCTATACATGCAACCCTATGCAATACTGTTATGACTCTGGGGCTGGAGCAGTTTTTAACAAACAACATAGGCTCAAAAATTGCTTAGATCTCCTGCAATAGCGTGAACTATAGCCAACAAGTTAAAGAACCTTTTTCCAACAGTCATCACAGCATGATTGATTTTTGTCTCAATTTATGTCCTTGCAAAGAGGGTCATAATGATGGTGTCAACTCATACTCTAGGCACTTTTGGAAATAAAGATCAGACTCCAAAATTGCGAGTAAATCCTTTACTCACAAGGCACCCAGGAACCAAAGCCAAACACACAAATGTGATAAAGTCAGCAACAAACATGTGTATTCCCACCACCTTATTATACTTTAAGCCACCCAATATTCATTGTTCTTGAATATAGGACCCGCCCCCAATTATTTTTTTAATTTTTTTTTTATTTTACTTGGACTTATATGCCACCCCTCTCCTGAGGGATTCGGGGCGGCGTACAACATATTAAAAACATACAATACAAAACTTAAGAAAATTATTAAATCTAGAGTCCAAATAAAAAATTTAAGAACGGTGGGATCAAAACAATGTAAAAGTTAAAAATTGTTAAAACTAATTACAATATAAAATTTAAAAACCGGCCCGACATGTCCCCAAAAGCTTGTTCAAATAGCCATGTCTTCAGGGCACGGCGGAAAGCACGAAGGTCGGGTACTGTCCGTAGCCCCGATGGCAAGGTGTTCCAGAGGGTAGGGGCTCCCACAGAGAAGGCTCTTCCCCTGGGCATCACCAGCTGACGTTGTCTGGCTGAGGGCACCCTGAGGAAGCCGACCTTGTGAAAGCGAACTGGGCGATGGGAGGCAGTCGGTGGCAGAAGGGGGTCTCGCAAATATTTTGGTCCTAGGCCATGTAGGGCTTTGAATGTCATAACCAGAACCTTGAATTGCACCTGGAAAGCAACCAGCAACCAATGCAGGTTGTGCAGGAGTGGTGTGACATGGGAGTATCTAGAAACTCCCATAACTACCCATAGCCATAATTAGGCACTCAATGTTGTGTGGATTGCTGCCACTCTCCTCCCCCATAGTCACCTGTGCAGAAACACTGGAGAAACAAGGTGTGTCAAGCAGGACTCGACAGGCAGCTGTCCCTACCACGTGTACCCCTGGAAAATAAGGAGAGAAGTCAGACCCGGCCATGGTGCCATTTTGGCCACCCGGTTTACCAGGATTTGATTTATGATAGGCTTTAAGTAATTGTCATGCATTTATACCAGTGGTCCCCACCCAGGTTGCATCGCTGATAGGGTAACCTGTCCACCACACTAAATAGTCCACTTTACCCTGTCAGACCTGAGAATACAATATGCCATCAATTTCAAAATGATCTCCAAGGATCGGTCCGGGTTCATTGTGTTCATTGATTTTAACAAGTCTATATAAAATACAGGATGAATTTTTTGTAACATAGGTGGTAGACACAACCATACAGTAACAGGATTTATAATATGGGTGATGGAAAACGGTCCTATATACTTTGGGCCTAATTTTGTATCGATACTGTGGTTTTCGAGAGAGAGCATCTGAAAGAAAATTCCTTCTAGATGCAATATATTTTAATGTAAATGTAAATTGATCAAAGAATTGGGCCCAACTAGTCTGCTTGGGAGACAGGCGATGTACCTTCTGGAGTGCTTCCAAATTTTTATGATAGGTCCAAACTTTAAAAGGTATAGCGCAGCCCTCCAGAAGGTGTCGCCAAGTGATCAAAGCCCACAGTACCGCAAACACCTCCTTCTCCCATATTGCCCAACCACGTTCAGTGCTGGTAAACTTCCTAGATGTGTATGCACATGGTCTAACAGAATTGCCCCCACGGCTATGTCACTCGCATCTGCTTGGACAATAAACTGCTGTGTCTGATTGGGAGGTTTTAAATGGGCTCATGGGAGAACAATGTTTTTAATTTTTCAAATGTGACTTGACAATTGATTGTCCAGTCAAGGATCTGTCCAGGTCACAGCTTTGCTTTTGGTAAATGTTTTGTTTTTAATAATTCTGTAAGTGGTAGAACCACATGTGAAAATAAAAGTTTAGGAACCACGTGCGGGAATAAAAGTTCTATAAAAATTCGCAAAATCTAAGAAACTCTGGAGTTGTCATTGTGTTGTTGGTACCTGCCAGTTCAGAACCTCCTCCACCTTTTTAGGGTCCATTTCTATTCCCTCTCCCGATATTCGATATCCCAAATAATCCAGACGTGTCTGATGGAAGGAACATTTCAATAATTTTATGTAAAGCTGCTCAGCCCACAGCTTTTGTAACCCTGTCTTACCAAGTTTATATGTTCTTCCATAGTATCACTTAAGATATTAAGATATCACCAAGATAGACAAGGGCACCCTGATACAAATGGTCATGCAATACACTATTAATTAGTTGCATAATGACTGCCAGGAGTCCCTTTTTCCCAAAGGGCATAACCCTAAAATGATAACTACCAAGTGGACAATTGAATGTGGTCCTCCACTCATCTCGTTTGCGCACATGAATATGATAATATGCCTCCCTGAGGTTGAGCTTGGTAAATATTTTACCCAATGCTAGCGTTGCTAACATATCCTTTATAAGTGGTAAGCGATATAACTCTTCTATGCATACTGCCTTGAGACCCTGGAGGTTCACACACTACCTTAGTCTGCCATCCTTTTTCTCCATAAATAATACAGGAATTGCTATTTGAGATTGACCAGGCTTGATGAATCCTCTGGCCAAGTTTTTCTCAAGGTAATTTCTCATTTCAGCCATTTCAGCAGGGTTCATAGAATACATCCGGGGCTTCAGCATCACCGCCCCAGGTATCAACTCGATAGCACAATCACAAGCTCAATGTGGGGGAAGGGTGTCACCCCCATTCTCACTTGGGAGCAGGGTGGCATAGAAATTTTAATAATAAATAAATAAATACATCTAAGTATTATTATTACTATATTATTAGAAGGCTGAGCAGTTTGCCTTGTCTGCAATGGCCAGTAGGAGGCCATTGGAGGGGCTGGTCGGCCAGAGTATTGTTTTGGCCCTGCCTGGGTCATGGCAGGACAGACATTGGACCGTGGAAGAGGAGGACCAAAGCTGTGTTACATATCCTGAGGATGTAACCATGAGCATTCTAAGGGACAGGTATGGGGAAACTGGTTACACCTGTGAGGGCCAATCTAAGTCAGACTTTGGAATACCTCCTGCTCAAGAATGGCAGCCTAGGCGGTTACAACAGGATACAATCCATCATGAGGGATGGGGATAGTTTGCACAAGACCGATCCACATCATCTGGGAGAAGTACCCAGATTGGTTCGGATCTGGAGGAGAGATATGAGAACCCTGGATATCCGCAGGCCAGCTGGCTACCCAGGCCTTGGGCTCTGCTACCCATCCTATTCCCATCATCTTCGATGGAGACTCAGAGATAGTGGTGTTATTTTTGAGCCAAGTAATTAGTCACTTGGATACCTAAAGGTAAAGGTAAAGGTTCCCTCGCACATATGTGCTAGTCGTCTCTAGGGGGCGGTGCTCATCTCCATCTCAAAGCCAAAGAGCCAGTATTGTCCGAAGACATCTCCATGGTCATGTGGCTGGCATGACTAAACACCAAAGGTGCACAGAGCGCTGTTACCTTCCCACCAAAGGTGGTCCCTATTTTTCTACTTGCATTTTCTACATGCTTTCAAACTGCTAGGTTGGCAGAAGCTGGGGCAAGTAATGTTAGATACAGGATACAATATTGGATTGCTTTAGTTTGTAGTTGGCAAATAGTGCTTCTCTCTCCAGTTTATATTATTTTTATAATAAATTTCATTATATCTGTCTGTAAACAGAATGCCATTACTAAATATAAAGTGGCTCATTTTTCATATTTATTAAATAACTTATCAATATTTCACCTATTCTTCTTATTTATCATTGTTTTTTCTAAGGAATACTGACCATTTTTATTTTCCAAATGTCAACTTTCTGTAAAGGTTTTATTGGAGCTATTGATTGATTTGATTTGATTTGATCGATGCCTGTCTCACCTCAAAGTGATTGATCTTGGGTTGCTTACAACATTTTAAATGCACCAGCCTCTAATACATGTCTACTCAGAAGTAAATCCAGTTGAATATCCTTTGGAAATGGAAATATGTGGGATGGATGATCCCACTAGATCAGGGGTGTCAAACTCAAGGCCCGCGGGCCAGACCCAGCCTGCAATGTGGTTGGATCCAACCTACAGGGCCGTCCTGGTCTACCCATGTTGCTTCGACCCGGTCTACCCAATGCAGGGAGGAAAGATCAGGCCAGCGAAGCTTCAGCCTGGTCTACCTGGTACGAAGAGGAAAGATCAGGCCAATATAGCTTTGGCCCAGTCTACCCAATTAGGCCAATGTAGCTTTGGCCTGGTGTACTCAATGCGAAGAGGAAACATGCCAGCAGTTTGGGAGTGGCGTCAAGATGGCCAGGGCCACCTAATCGGCCACACCCCCTAAGGTCAACCACAGCCCTGATGGGGCCCTCAATGAAATTGAATTTGACACTCCTGCACTAGATAGATTCATAGATGGTTTAAGAAGAGGGCTCAGAATGTGGTCTTTAAAAGTTCCAAGTCCAATTTCAATTTCAAACCTTTATTGTCAGTGCATAACATGTGTACAATGAGATTGGCTGAGCCTTCCTTAGTGCATCCCCCAACATAATACAACTCACAGTGAAGACAGAAAATCCCTAACCCAATAAACCATATTAACAAACACATAGTCCTATTGTACCAATGTGAACATGTTACACGTTGGGCTGGCCCTGCAAGTCTATCATACTATGTAGTTATGATGTTATTTCGCATTCAGGAGTCTGACAGCCCATGGATAAAAGCTGTTCTTCAGCCTGTTTGTGCGACTGGCTATGCTTCTATATCTCCTTCCCGATGGTAGGAAAATAAAGAAGTGCTGACCAGGGTGTGAGTAGTCCCTGAGGATTTAACTCACTTTTCTAAGGCAGCGAGCCCTAGCGCTAGGTACCTTTGATTTCTTTCCCCGGCCTAGTGCTTTCTTTTTCATAAAAACGTAGGTGATAGGATAGATAGGATGCTTATCCAGTTGATAGAATACACAAAATTGATAGGGGAAGTAGTGTTAACACTTCAGAAGGATCTTCATAAGCTTGAACAATGAACTCCAGCCAACAACATGCAATTCATCAACAAGAATATAAGATTTTGTACTGAGGTAAGAAAAATACAATGTACCAGTACAAGATAGGTGGTATCTGGCTTGTAAATAGTACTGTGAGAAAGATGAAGTGTCCTTGTAGACCATAGATTAAGCATGAGCCAGCAAAACGCTGCAACTGCCAAAAATTGCTAATGAGATCATAGGAAGTTCTGTGCTGCACTTGTCGGATCACACTTGAAATACCATATTTGGTTCTTCTCATGATAATTCAAGGAGGACCCTGAGGAACTGGAAAGAGTACAGAGAAGAGAACAAAGATGATGAGGTGCTTGGAAGCTAATCACTTTGAAAAATAGTTAAAGGACATTGATATGTTTAAACTAAAGAAGCCAAGATCCAGGGAAGACATGATATTAGTCTTCCAATGCTAGAAGGATTGTCAGAATTTATGTGTGAATTTATTCTCCATGGCTCCCAAAGGTAGAACAAGAACCAGCAGGTTGAGGCTTTACAGAGAGAAATTCAAAAGTTAATAGGAATTTCCTGACCATGAGGGCTATTAAGCAGTGGAGCCTCCTAACATCGTGGGAGGTTATTGGAGGTTTTCAAGCAAAGGTTGGACAGCTATTTGTCTGGGAGGTTGAACTATAAAACTGCTAAACTCCCTCCAGCTATGATATTATGATACAATGGAACTTACTTCCCAGTAAATGCTTAAGGAAAACAGTTTGTAAGTTCCAGTTGTCTGTGAGTTCCTTGCAACTATATAAAAATGAGCTATTCTTTCTACAAAAATAGGCAGATTTTCTTTTAAGAATTTGCCAGGATTTTTCTGATTTATTAATTAAATACCTAATGCCAGAGGTCCAAAGCCAAATATAGCAACTATTTACAATATTATTTGGTGATTTTTTTTTAACATTTTGAAAATCTGTATTGTGACAAATAGTTGTTTTAGACAGATCCAAGGGCTTTGTGCATAATCATGTACGCTTATGATTCTTATCTTATGATTATTGCTGAATGTATCTTATTATCTTATTATTATTATTTTCCTTTATGTACATTGAGAGCATATGCACCAATCACACTTAGCCAATAAAGAATTCTATTCTATTCACTGG